>JAUTBZ010151315.1:0-11703 GCA_032361785.1 Lepetodrilus galriftensis
GGCAGAAAGCGGTTTGGGTGGCAGGGAACAATCTGATGACGTGAGCAACGGCGGAAAATCCCATTGTCTTGCCACCCGTACTGCTGTGTGACGTGTTTGGGCGACTTCACATGCAAGGTCTCAATTCGTTGCACCCCTCGTCATTTTACCCCCAACCTGTACCTTTTTGCCCCGACCTACATTTTTGGATGTATGTTTTCACCTGGATGATTTTTTTTTATGTATAGGTGAATTTCATACTGACTATTTTTGACTGAAATTCTTTGACTTTGGCAAACTTGTCAGTCTCGGCTAAATCTACTCACTTCACTAGAAACTAAGAATCATACATTTTGTTTTGGAGAGTAAATCAGACAGCTATAGATACTTACTGTTACGTCTACATTACAATATTATCGGCACTATTATCTGACTATATCGTTTTAGCAACCAAACGATGTGCATGAAGAGTAGCATCAATGAAATGTTTATTGTTTTTATTTCTAGACTAGAAGCGCCCATCAAATCATTGCATACGGCCATACAGGGCAAAATAAACAAGCATCTACCGTTGCATTACTAAAAAATATACATACACATAGTTTTGCATTATCACATACCACAGAATAAAGTTAAAATCAAGCCACGAAAGATGATTTTATTGCAGTTTTACTTTCAACTTCCATGTGCATAACTAAAAAGATGGCTGCCATTGACATTCGGACATTTCCGTCATATTCCGGTTAAAAAATCATAACACTTCACGTAGTATTTCTATTTCGTTTATAATATAGAATGGAAGTGTACAAACAAGCATTTGACTGAAGTTACCACACAACCAATCTGATGCCGTAACCAGCTGGTAACAGCTTTTATTTTAGCACCACCAAGTATTTTCTTTCCTACAAAATATTCGTGACCACTCGTATCATTCATTTCCGAACTACTGAGCCTTGAGGTTCAAGATGTCCAAAATCGAACATTATTTAGAAAAATGTATTAGAAATATATTAGAAAATGTATTCTAATGTATTAGAAAAAAAACTATAACATTCTGACATACTAGTATCTAAATATTTGTTCTATATATCAGACTTTTTTTCCCGATCTAAAAACAGCCTACCCAGTATACAGTAACTTTTTTTGGTCACTTATAATTATTTTGTCTTAATATGAAAAGTGCCGGGAGATGCCTACACTATGTTCAGAGAAGATACTACCAGTAATAGTCATGTAGGTTCATCATAGTATGGTTATTCCTTTTGTACAAACTCGAGTCAGGGGACCATCCCCATCGTTGGTAGGGAAGGCTAGAGGAATCTCGAGCTACTTTTCTATCAACAAGCAATTCGTACGAAAGATTATTCCATATCAAATTTGCAGAAAATTTGTATTCCTTTCACCATCATGTGAATTCTCAATTTAATTTAAATTAAATCTTGGGAGTTTTCATGGCTTCAATACAAAGATCCAATGAAAGCCTAGCAGTCTTGACCTATGACCCTTAAATATTACTCATAGATTAGCTCAGCAAATAACAGCATCAATAGGCAGCCAAGACTGGTTCCATGTCACAATAACATCATACATATTGCATGGACGACCGATTTATTGCTCAACGTCCCAGTGAGAATCTTTCACACATACTCATACAGTAGACTGCATATATACATGTACAACGCACTAATTGGGACTAAATACTTTTGTCTGTTATATATACAAACTCCGTAATTAGCGTTAAGACTGGACTGGGACTTCAGATTCAGTACGTTATAGTCGAGTGTCCGGTTTATGCAAGGCTGTTATATGCAAGGTTTACTGTAGTATATGATGATACATGGACGAGAGTAATTCAGTGTTTCTCATCAGCTTCAGTTGTCTCCATTAAAATCAAACTAAGATTCTGTGGTATGTCGAATTACAAGATCCTCAGCATTCCTCTCGACATCTCCTCAGCATTACTCAACAAACAAACAATCAACCAACACATTCAATGAGTTTCAAACATTTATTTTTCTTTCCAACGTTTTACAGTTTGTTCAAAAGCCCTGAGATTATGAAACATTTTAAAGTACAATTTCATGCTCAACTTGAAAGTTTTGTCCATAAATCCCCATATATAACTTGTACTCAAAAAGTTTCGTAATTTCAGGGCAAAGTTGGCAGCCTCCAGAAATGTCTGCCTTTAGTACAATACATATGGACATCATGGTAAGATTAGACAAAAAATGTTACATAATTTGTCGGATATACATTCCTTATGTCATCTTCTATTCCCAAAATTGACCATGTCAATTAAGTACGAGATACCTGAAGCATATGGGGTACTTTTTAAACAAAACTATAAAGGGCATTCTATAAAACGCTGCATATATTACATGTACAGGGATGAGAATGGTAAATAGTGTTTTCTGTTGAAACAGCTGTAATCCACTGATAAGGTTTCCAGGATCACCTCCAATTTCACATAAAAGATACGAGTCAATTATACAAGCCTATGGAAGATAGTATTGATGTTTATTTTGGAATTCTTCACTCAGACCAACATTCATAGATATATACGATGATCAACCAACATACAAATAACAACAAAAATAAACCAGTGTTTGAAATTCTTTTCCGACTGCCCAATTATAATTACCTGGAAAGTTTCCAGATATTATTAATTATATTGAAAATATATTTCTCACTGCCAGACGATTTTCTACTTTCGAACACTGGTAAACAAGATAAACCGCTAAAATACATGACAATTTAAATAAAAGCATGATGTGAAATTCAATGCAATGGTAACAGACATGATAAAATGAAGCATAACAACAATTCTGGTTTGATTGCAACAATTCTGGTTTGCAATATTTAACTCTCTCCATGTTGGAGACAACCAGAGATGTCCTAAAGAATTATGTCTGTGCCTAATCCAGCAAGGAGAGGGTTAAATGAAAGATCTTAGGAAAGCCTTCATGAAGCTGTCTCATTGAAGACCAAAACCATCTTGCCGTAATCTTTACAGTGATCACGGCCACTTACAAGAGGATTATGGTACCGTAGTGGAGTGTGAGTGAATATGGAGTTTAACGTCGCTGCAGGAATCTTTCACCCATTTGCGACAATACCGTAGTGGACACAAAAGCTTAATGAAACATTGCCATAATGATAAAACAAATCCCACAAAAAATACAAGAAGTAAATAAACATCAAATGATGTAGGCTACTCCACACCTACGTCGATTCCAATGTAAAGTTGCAAGTCTAGTTATCATACAACGTGATGAAAGGAACCCCATGCGTCGAATGTTCCGCGTGTCTTGTACGCGGCAGTACCGTCTCCCAACGGCGCTTACTTCTTCCCCTTGCCCCTGCCTCTCCCCCTAGTGGCCCGCGTGCGCTTTGTCGGAGTCTGCGCCTGCTCCTCTTCCGCTGCTTCCGGCTCCGGCTCGGGTTCCGCTTCCGCTTCCACCTCTGGTACTGCTTCCTGTTCCGCCTCAGGCTCCTCGACCCACTCGTCCACGACCGCGTCCTTAGACAGAAGCTCAGCCTCCTCCTGGATGGAAATGGACTCTTCCTCTTGCTTCGGACTCCCCGCCTGTTCCGCGGTCTCCGTCTGTTCCGTTTCCATCTGGCTGTTCTCTTCTTTGACCTCCTCCTTCTTCTCCGCAGACTCCTCCTCGGTTCCGCCTTCCGTCTCCATCTTCTCCTCATCCTCTTTCTTGGCCTCGGCCTCCGCGGCCTTCTCTTCCTCCCTCTTCTTCTTAGCCTCCTCGATTCTCTTCTGGGCGGCCTCTTCGCGTTCCTTCTCCTCCGCCAGCTTCGTCTGGTACTCGGTGATTGCGTCCAGTTTGGCTTGCTGAAGAGAGATCATACTTTAATAAAGTGCTGCCTAAAGTTGCGTGGCAATACAGTTATCATCCCATGTCTGTTACCGTAGTACCAGCCGGTGCTCGCAGGATTACTTACTGCAACAATTAGTGCTACAGATGTTGTAGGTTTCCTCTTGCCCTAAACTGACAAGCCGTGATATAAGGGAAAGAATTTTGAAAGCAGCTTTTCATTTGAAAAAAAATATAATAAAGAAATAAAATACTTGAATAACATCAATGTTGAACTATGCTACCCCCATCAACAAATATTTTTATAATGGCCAAATCATTTTATAAATTCAAAAAACAAAATTGTATTGGGGCTTTGGAGCCACTTTCAAGATTATTTCTTTTACATCACGACTTGTCAGTTTACTGTAGGTGGACACCAGCAACACAGATAACACTGCGGTAAACCCAAGTGTGTTGCGGTAAACCTACGGCCCATACTGATGAATCAAGTATACATTATTATTTTTGATATTTATTTTTGAATTGGTATTTAGAGTAGCTGTCTAAAATCTTTCACTAATATCACGACTTGTCAGTTTAGGGCAGGAGGGAAACTCACAACATCCATAGTGCTGAATGTTGCAGTAAACCTGCGAGCACCGGCTGGTAGTGACAAGACCAAGGATGATAACTGTATTGCCATTCTAGAGACAGCGCATTAACTGCAATGTGGCAGTACAGATGGTGCATGCTATCAGGATCGCGTCGGAGATGGAATTTCCTGAAACACCTATCCCAGGTTGGATCTGAGATTTGCGTGAGAATAAGATGGTGAAGCGTACCTTCCACTTGTCGTAGTGAGTCTCGGAGGAGCAGTGGTTCTGCTTGGCCGCCTCCTCCTTCTTGTAGAACTTGTTGCACAGCTTACAGAAGAAGCCAGTCACCGGCACCACATAGTCCACACCTGTGGCAACGATAGGAGTAACCATGACAACGTGGGTGTAAACATGGCAATACAAGGGGAGTTAACAATGACAATACAAGGGGAGTTAACCATGACAATAAGGTGAGTAACCATGGTAACACAAGGGGAGTAGCTATGGCAACATGACAGTAACCATGGATTTGATTGATTGATTGAATTAATGTTTTACATCGCGGCGGAAATATCTCACCCATAGGAAAAGAGGGATCATAAACACTTATGGAAAAGAGGGATCATAAACACTTGTTCGACCAAGTAATGACTGAACTATGTCTGCCATACACTGTCATATGTTTTCATTGAAGTAGTGCTTTACATCACAACTGGAAAATTTCAACCATACATGACAACTACAATGTCTGTATCACTGCTAACAGCTTAGGCAGCATACCATATCCTTACCTATGGGAGTTTCAGCCTCAAATTCTGGTATCTCATCCTGCAAGATTATAAGCAATAATTATTTACAAGTTAATGTGCAGCTAAAAACTAGGTTTATCGATTTATTCTACGACATTGGTTATGTAACAAATAGAAACTATAAACCGTAATCATATGAATAACAATATCGAAATAGTTATTCCTACTTTTAATTTAAAAGAATTACAGTAATGTTATAACTATTAAACCTCTCTCTGCTGGATTAGACACAGGCACTGCTGTTATGGGCATATTCAGTTGCCTCCAGCATGGAGAGAGTTAACAACAATAGAGCAAATCATGGAAAATGATTGCTAAAAATTCAATTAGTTTCTAATTTACCATATCAACGTCTATGCACTATATCATGTCTATGCACTAAAGTACACATAATGCACTAAATAAAAATATCCTGAAATAAGTACGTACCGGCTCCAAGAACTCAGGTTTCTCGATAATCTCTGGCCTGAACTTCCATCCAAACTGCTCTCGCATCTGGTGAAAACAATACATAAGTTTAATGAATTACGAAATGTAAGCCAATTTCCTGCTATTTTCCTACGAATTCAAGCAGCCACTACTTTGTAGAAAGGTAACGTAGTGTAGTGTAGAGAAATGTATTGCTGCCTGAACGCAGCCCTATTCAAGCAGTCACTACTTTGTAGAAAGGTAACGTAGTGTAGTGTAGTGTAGAGAAATGTATTGCTGCCTGAACGCAGCCCTATTCAAGTGAGTGAATATGGAGTTTAACGTCGCTGCGGGATCCCTATTCAAGTAGCCACTACTCTGTAGAAAGGTAACATGTATAGTGTAGAGAAATGTATTTCTGGCTGTTGTTGTGGCGACGCTCACCTTCTTGTGCAGGTCAGTGAGTCGGTGAGCCAGGACTTCGGAGAAGTTGGTGAAGCCGCTGACATCGCACCACGAGCAGCCTTTCTCCACCTGAGACTTGCGATGCTGGAAGACAGACACCACTGTATTACGTACGGAAACCAATGACGATCGTTAAATGGAATGGGACCCAGAATATTGAATCTGCGACTGGAGACCCTAGCTGGCACTTTGAGGTTGGAATTAATAATAATTATATCAACAACGATAATAATGTGTACATTTAAGCGCTACATCATTACCCTGATCAATGTGCTATTTTGTTTCTTTCTCAACTTCCTGAATTCATTTGAACTTGTAACAATCTTGCATTTCAAGTAATTTTGAAATAGAATTCTTCATCATCGAAGAGCAATGACATAATAATTTATTCAAAAATAAGAAAGATTGAATTCGCACTATGTGCAACCATGGCAGGGTAAAAGTATAACATACCCGATGTTGCTTGAACTTCAGGTGACTGTCGATAGGAATATGGATGTCGAGATCGCAGATGTCGCAATGATCCACACTGAAACAATAAACAATTTGAGATGAGTGAAATTTTAGGAAATATGTTCGACTGCCTCTCTCCTCCAATGAAAAATTATACTGGGAGCGAGTTCGAAATCGGGACAGCTAGCTAAGAAGCCCGACTATCTACCACCCGGAAAGTGTTTCAAATTGATTCTCGCCCAGAGAGAGGGCAGTTTCGATTTACCTAACTTTTTCTAGCACAGATTGCTGCCTATGGGTACATGCACAACTTTCTCTAGGCCAGGTCACACCCACTACCCCATAAAGAAGTGGTGGTCCTGTGGGTACTCACGCTTCTTTCTCGGGGACGGGCTTCTCTCGCTCCTCCTGCTGTTTCTGGATCTTCTTCTCCACAGCGGCCTTCTTGGTGGGGTTGTCCTCCAGGAGCACCTCCTTCTCCTTGTGGCGCGAGCCCGTCATGTGGTTCTGGTAGTTCTGGAATCGCCACCAGTAAATCAACAAATGTAGGCCCTAGGCTTGCCAATCCAGCGATAGGAACTAACGTTAAAACTTACTAGCCCAAATAATCATACAAATAACAAATGTTATGAATTTCTACTAGTCCTTATAGGGATACCTTTAGCATTGGGAGAAATGGCTATTGGGCTAGTGTTGATTTTGATCCCTGTAGCTTGCAAATCAGCGAGTTAAAATGACCTTCATGACAAAATTACACCTGGTACTACTAATAATATATGCATTACTAGATCGTGCCATCAACCATTACACAGTGCTCTGTTAAATGTGCTGGCCCCAAGACTATGAAACCTTTCCAAGCATGATTTCACGCTCAACAATGTTTTGTTGACAAATGATAAACACAATTATTCTCTCCATAACATTACAATAGAATTCACACAGAGATTCTACCTGTCAGAACCGATTTTCAAATATCAAACACTCATTGCGACAGATATCTTGTATCTCGGGATACTCACCTTCTCATTGAAGCACTCTACCTCGCACACGTGACAGTAGTGTCGGGACAGATCCTTGTCAACCTGTGAACACCAAAGATAACACTACCAGCATTCTGTCATGAACAAACATTCGACAAAACATAGATCTTTTTATTTTTTATTTTTTAAATATTTATTATATATTTACTTTTTATTTTCCGAAAAATAATATTCCGAGTGAAATGACACACTTTAAAAACAGATGTTATCTATCAATAAACATTAAAGGTTTAGGAATGGAAGGTTACGAAAACAAGGAAACGACAACTTACCCGGGGCACAGTCTTGGCTTTGTATGGTTGTTGGCCAAAGTTTCCACCACCGCCACCTACAAGCCAGTGCACCATCGACAACATGAGAAACATTGGCAAACACCGGCTACTTTACTAATTGAATGAATGGCAATATTTCACCCATACATGACAACACTTGAGAACAAAACAGGAGAACTGTTCTATATGAACATTAACGATAAAGTGCTCTTCCCTTACAGTGAATTATTGTTTTGCATTAATCTTTCACCCATTGGTTTCCCCTTACAAATCAATTGACTCCCGGAAATGAATACCCTCCCAAAAATGAAACTCCACAACAGAAACGTTACCTGTTCCAAGAAGGGTTATTTATCATAACAGCGCGAAAAATTAATATGAATATCTTAGTCATTGTCTGTAGACGGCATCAAGTAGAAAACAAAATCATGATCTTGGCCACATCCATTACCTCAAACTGATTTCCTAAAATTATGTTTCTTGTGCTGTCATTGATATTCTGGAGCAGTTGACAGGCAAGCATGGACACGCAGATACAACAAGCTCACTGGTATTGTATACCAAACAAGCTAAAAAGCATGCATCATCAATATCTACAGAGTTGTTCAAATATATGGGCTTCGCAAAAAGAAAAGTAGTGTTATCTATGAAGAAAAAACTCCTTAAAAAGGGTTTCTCTAAGACAACGGATACCAGGATACAAAAAAAATATCCTACGAATGGAATGGAAACGACCTCGTGCCCTATGAACGACCAAACTGGGCACATGTGCTGATGACGGTGAGCTGGATTTTCGAGCCCAATATTATTCCAATTTTGTGCAGCCATACAAGGCATGTCGAATACTAATGTGTTGATACACATTTCTCGCGATCTAGGATATCTCGGGCCTTTGAGAATTATGCACATGGGCATACCTTAAAAAATACGAAGCTCCTTCTTAAATGAAGGGAGAACCAGGACAACACAGATTTAAGCATGTGGACCCGTTCATTTTCCAGTATATCATGACTAGGAAAGTATCTTTGTTGCAGAGAGAGACTCGTCCATAAAAACGGCAGGTAGTTTTGGTGTCAAAATTGAAACGATCTATTCATTGCGTAGTAGCTCTACCACTTTAAAAGCAGTCGTCGTACAATTTAAGTTGGCGGAACAGGCCCATGGCTAAAATGTGGCAAAGGAGCACTCCTTTCAAACCATTTTCGTCACCACTACGCATTGGGGGGTAAAGGCAGGGAGACGGGTAATTGCAGCTTTAAAACAGACCCTTGCCGAAAACGGCCTCGTCTTTCTACCCTTCACTACGGACTGGTCAGTATAAAATGGCAAACAATGCTTCTGACCACTACCACAGCGTCAGGGAGGGTCGGTCAAAGGTATGCCAAGCAGCAATCACCTTGGGAATTGCGGCGGTTTCCCGTCTGTCCGCCGCCTCGCCTGTTGTCTCGTCCGCCACGCCTGTTGTTACTGTAGTTGTCTCGGCCGCCGGAGCCGCGACCTCCGCGGTCTTGTCTCCCCTGACGACCTTGAAAGTCGCGACCTCTGCCACCACTGCCGCCTCCTCTGCCATATCTAGCAGAGTCTCTCGGCTGGCTTCGATTGCCAAAACTTCTGCGGTCTCTTCTATCATCGTTCTGAAATCATTAGCCACTTGTCATAACGGCCCATGGAGTGCGCGGCTGGCGATCGGTCGGTGAGAATCAATCTCGACCGTGAACGCCCGGAGCTGCGGTACACTACCATGAAAGCCTCCACTACCGTGTGCCTACAGTGCAAGCTTTCATCTCTTCACCTGTGCACGCTACAATGAAACATTGACATTACAGCACAAAGAGACATCAATTAGATGGTCAGCCTATTAGCTCAATAGCCACTTTCATGACGGGATACGCCCCTGACAATATTGTCGTACAGAATGTCTCTAGATCTATTGCATTGACGTAACAATGCCGACAAATATGCTACATGTTCGTTTAGTTGCATGAACAGAAAGTTTGTTAAATACCTGTGATCGCATAGACCACCCACAATATCATTAATCGCATAGACCACCCACAATATCATTAAACTAACATTCACTTCATTGTCCATTAGCTGTTACTATGGAATATGTTATAATGAAATACACCAAAAGCCTAAACTGTTCAACCTCGGCATCATTATTAAACTTGCATAACATTACGCTAAAATGTTAACTGTTTAATTCAATAGAAGTTTCTCCTCTCAACTTTTGTTTCTATTATACGATTCTGTGAACCGGTCCTAGCATACATACGTCGTCAAAGCGTCTCCGCTTGTTGTAGTCTTCGCGGTAGTCAGATCCTGACCGCTTCCTGTCGCGGTAACCACCACCACCACCGCCGCCGCCGCCGCCGCCACCCCCACCTCCTCCGTGTCGGTCTCCACCACGACTGGGTATTCCGCCGTCGCTCAGGGAGACGTCCGCGATCAGTCGGCTCTGTTGCTCGAGGAGACTGCTCGCCATCGCCAGCTGAGACTCGCGCAAGTTCAGTTGTTCCTGTGTATCAGATACGGGCAATTTAACTATTTAAATATACTAGTAGTACGACCATGTATTAAAATATTAGGATTGTGTTTGCTCAAGAGCTTGCACATCGATTTTCTTTCCTCCAAATGTAGAAAAAGATGGGGTTTTTCTTCGGAATTCGAGATTAGATATGCTTTCAAGAATCTTTCACTTATCAGGCTCATCAGTTGAGGGCAGGAAGAAAGCTACAACATCTGCTGACTGTTGCAGTAAACCTACAAGCACAGATTCGTACTGATAGACCAAGACCGCTTTCAAGATTGTCGGTTATATTCAGAGCTCAACTTAGCAACTAATTCTGTCACCATGGCAACTTAAGTTTGCATTTGGCGACCAATATTTCATTTATTTTCAGCGGCTCCTTGTTAAAATTTTTAACTTTGCGGCCTGATATTTATACCTGTAGTTTATCAAAGCTGGAGTTGCCGGCTCCATATCCAGTGGCACTGGAGCCTGTGCCGTAGTTGGACACCCCTCCATAGCCTAACGCACTGGCATCCTGTCAACAAACAACAGCAAAGCTTTAACAACAACTCCAATACCAATTAATAATGTATTAAAAACTATGATCTCCAGAAATCAATAAAAGGTGAATGAATCTAAATAAGTGACACTGTAAGAGTTTGTAAAATGTACGTACCTGGTAGTAGCCGCCTCCATACCGCCCCCCTGTGGACGACCGGTTGGTGTTGGCGTTAGATGAATACGCATCATAGCCGTAACCACTGCTGTAGGAGCTGTTGGCACTGTAGCCACTCTGAGACATGCCTGTAGAGGACTTCCTTCAAATAGACAATACAACACCAGGGTTAGAAGTTGCCACTCGCTAGGCGGCCTGATTAATTTCAATCTATTTCGTAGATTATCTCTGTAAATACTTCATGGAATGAAAAACAAAACATACAACAACAAAAAAATGGGCTGAATTTGCATGTGCCGGTATGTGAACAAGAGCATCAGCACGTGCAAATTGAACCTTTTTGCCCATTCATTTGGGGTTTTGTAAATTTCCATCCCTGTTAGCTGCAGAACTGTAGCTATAAGATGCCCTGTTTACTATTCCTAGTTTTAAATGATACTCTTCGAAATTCGATGACCCACTTGCAGCCGTAGGAGATGATGTGACACTTATTTGTTTATTAAAGGCATAATAGCACAGCTGATAGACCTGGATAATGGACAAACAAATTTCGATCTGAGACTAATTACGCTTGATTTATCCACGCACAAGTTGTTATTTAGTAATGTACTTGATCCCCAACACTCGATAGTTACAAAAATAATAATATTTTATATGAAATAGGGGAACGTTCCGCTATAT
>JAUTBZ010151326.1:0-11702 GCA_032361785.1 Lepetodrilus galriftensis
ACATTACATCCACAGAAGTAACATGCAGATCTACAAAATGGTAGATGCACATAGAGTGATATTTGTTCTGTAGAAGTCTCTAAGTATTTGATGTAGTCATCGTACTTAAAATCATCTTTAAACTCTAAGGCAGTAGGGTAAGAGGTGTATCTTGGTCCTGGTTTAGAATATTTACTAAATTTTTCGAAATCTATAGTGCTCATTTTTCCTCTTCTTTGTTACGTTGTCCATCTAACCATACCATGATACCCTTTTGGGCATGTAGTCTGTTTTCTGCTTCTGTAAATATAACATTTTCATGTTTCTCAAATGTTTCTTCACTTACTTCATAGCCTCTGTAAGCAGGAAGGCAGTGTAAGAAGATAGCATCATCTTTGGCATTTGCCATAAGAGACTCTTCTACCATATAGCCTGCAAAGGCTTTCATGCGGACCTCTTTTTCATCTTCTTGTCCCATAGAGACCCAAGTATCTGTAGTGATTACATCACACCCTTTTACAGCCTCAACTGGGTCATTTCCAAAGATGATTTTGGCGCCACTTTCTTTAGCTATTTCCAATGCTTCAGCAACGATAGCAGCATCACACTCATACCCTTTCGGTGTTGCCACTCTAAGCTCAAAACCAAGCTTGGCTGCAAGCATAAGCCATGAGTGTGTCATGTTATTTCCATCACCCACATAGGCTACCACTGGATTTTTATCTTTACCAAATTCTATCATGGTTAGGTAGTCTGTCATAAGTTGCACAGGGTGATACGAGTCTGTAAGCCCGTTAATCACAGGTACTTTAGAGTACTTGGCAAACTCTTCTAGTTTGGAGTGCTCAAAAGTACGTATCATTACCATGTCGACCATACGGCTGATGACACGTGCCGTGTCCTTCATAGGTTCACCACGTCCAAGCTGTATGTCATTACTTGAGAGAAATAATCCCACACCACCAAGCTGGTAGATACCTGTTTCAAAGCTCACACGTGTACGTGTAGAAGACTTTTCAAATATCATACCAAGTGTCTGATGCCCCATGTAGGGTACAAACTTACGTTGTTTGGTTTGTGCTTTAATCTTTTGTGCCAGTGCTATCATCTCTAAGATTTCGTCTTTACTAAAATCTTTGAGTGTTAAAAAGTGTCTCATAGGACTATCCTCTTATCTATCAATCATCATAAAATAATAGATAGTAAAATTTAAAAGAGAATATTTTACCATAAATTCATTGAGGGTATTATTTGAGTGAGTTTTTAACAAATGCCTCTATCTGTTTTTGAGAGAGTGATCCTATTGTTTTATTGATGATTTTATTTTTTTTGAAGAGTATAATTGTTGGGAGACTATGTACTCTGTAGACTTGCGCTACTTGCCTTTGTGTATCTACATTTACTTCTGCAAAAGTGACTTTACCTTTAAGTGTTTGTGCTGCTTTATGGTACTCGGGTGTCATTGTTCTACAAGGTTTACACCAAGATGCCCAAAATTTTACAAGTACAGGTTTATCACTTTTGAGCAATTTACTTAAGTAGTTTGTATTGGTAAGTTCGAGAAGTTGGCTTTCTTTAGCTGATAGACTTTGCGTAGCAAGTAGTATGCATCCAATAAGTAGGGTTTTTATTAATATTTTCATAGGAGTATTGTAACAAAGTATACTTTGAGAACATTATCATAACCAATATTTATAATTATAATAATTTTAAGTAATACATAAGTAATACTTTGGTTCTATAATAAATACAGTACTTGTTTAGATTAGTACAAATTCAATCAGGAAAAAGGAATTGAAATGAAAAGAAATATTACATTAGCAACAGTAACAACACTGGCATTGTTTTTAAATGCATGTGGAGGAGGTGGTTCTTCACCAAAAAGCACTATTCAAGGTAAATTTATAGATTCACCAGTGTATGGCGCACAATACAGATGTGGAAAATTGGATAATAAAATTACACAACAAGATGGAAGTTTTGTATGTGAGACACTTCCAGTTACCTTTTATGTAGGAGGTGTAAAATTAGGAGAAGTACATACACTTGCAGCAGATGGTTATGTAACACCACATGATCTTGTCGGTGTTGCAAGAAATACGTATGGACAAAAAGTCAATAATATAGCACTATTTTTACAATCATTAGATGATGATGGTAATATTGATACAGCTATTACGATAGAGAAAAAACATATTGAAAAGTTAAAAAATAAACAATATGATATTCATACCATGACACATGATCAGGTTGTTGACTTATTAGGTGAGCTTGATGTGGTAAATATCGTATCTCCAGAAAAGGCACATGAACATTTACGAGCACATATTGCAGCAATCCCAACACATCAGAATCCAGCACAACATGATCCCAATGGGCACAATCCAACAGACCATACTCCAGTAAGTCATGATCCCAATGGGTATAATCCAACAGACCATACTCCAGTAAGTCCTGATCCAAGCGGGCATAATCCAACAGACCATACTCCAGTAAGTCCTGATCCAAGTGGGCATAATCCAACAGATCACACTCCAGTAAGTACTGATCCAAGTGGGCATAACCCAATAAATCATAATCCACTAAATAATAGGATATAACACTTCATCAGTATTCAACTTCTCCATTAAATTTTTTTACAGGAGAAGTTATAGCTGCCTATAGCTACGTAAGGTTAAATTTTTTTGATACTTAGTGGGTATGTTAAAGAAAGTAAAACAAATTTTTGATGCAATAATTTAACAAAAGCAAAATAGTATTTTCCCATTTTCCCTTTGTACTGTACGACGGTAGCCACACGTAAGATGTCATCATCTATGCGCATAGCAAATCTATATTCCATAAAGCCCATATCATCCCCAAAGACTATCTCTTTGTCATCACGAAGATATATTTTCCAGTTTCCTATATGCTTATCAACTGTAAAGTGATTGTTTTTTAGTGCTTTTTGCATACTTGTTTTAGAAAAGAGATTCATACTTATCATAGCAAGCCACCTTGGTTGAGTTTCAAAGTATCTTTTTACAAAAGTGTCAATAGTTGTAAACTTTTTTGTGTCAATGACTGTGGTAAAACAGTCACTATAGTCTATGCGTTCCAGGGCAGTGCTAACTAGCATGTTGTTGGGTAAAGGTATTTTTTTCAAGATATTGTCCTTATAAATTAATGAGTAAATTTGTAGATATTTCTATATTTTTCTTCTCTTTATGGAGAATAACTCTATAGCCATTTTTGGTTTTAATGGTGTTTCTAAAGTGTTTCTTTTTATCTACTAATAGTATGTTGTATTTTTCTCTTAATGTGTGGATGAGTGCATTGTCAGACTTTTTTGAAGTGATGATGGTTAGGTTGTAGTGTGGCATTATCTTTTACTCCTTTGAATGTATTTAATAATTTGTTTTTCAAAAGGACTAATATTTTGAATCTCTTGAACAGAAATTAGATTTATATCTTGTTGAGTGGATATATTTTTTAAAATATCTTTTATAAAAGGCTTTATTTTTATATTAGTTGTCGTTTTATCGTTAATTATAGTTGTTGACGAATAATCTATTCTACCACCTTCATAACAAGAAAAATCACCATCGTAACAGTATGATGTTTGATAGATTAATTTATATGTATTACATTGTTTAGTATGGTGTATTTTACATTTTATATTTTCTCCATCATTAAAAAATATCATACTTTCTTTATCAAATGTATAAGTTATTTTTACAGAAGTACCATTGGATAAACTTGTATCATAGTTAATTTTACACATTTTATTATCCTCTTTGCAATAGGTATAAAATTTATTTGTTTCTTTTAGATATTGTTTTTGAAGAGTTAACAATAGTTGATTAATTTCTTTTGTTGAGAAATTATAAGTATGAAGTAACTGTTGCTTCTTCCATTTATCATCTTTTATTATCTGTTCAATAAAATCTTTTTTTGATGTTTCTACTTCACTATCAATAGATAAAAGAAGATCTAATTTAGATCCAATTAGTATTATTAGAATAATAAATATACAGAAGGAAAAAATTGTAAAAAAAATATAAAATAATAATTTACCTAACATTATTTCTCCTAATCACTATATGGATTTAATTTTTCAGGGTACTGTTTAACACCCACAATAAATGACTCAAATTGTTTTGATAGTCCAGTATATATTTTTTGCCATTGAGGGATGTATTGTTTATAAATATCAAATTCATATTTAAAATCATTGACTATCATTTTCATATGACAGGTATCTGATATAATATTATGGTCAAAATAATGGCACTTAATACTTACAGTTTCATTATAATAAGTAAGATAGTTATTACCATATTTTTTCCTATTGTCATCATCGTAGTACCCCGTATCTATACCCTTTTTTAGTCCATATTGCTTCTCTAGTTTTTTATCTATAGATGTACTTATATTATAGTGATATGTTTGGATACTAATGAGTTTCTTATCAAAATTAAAATAATGAGATAAAGGTTTATGAGTGGGGATAGTGATCTCTTCCAAGATATTATATTTGGTTTTAGCTAAATATGGTTTAGGTATTGATAGTTGATATTCTTTTTTATATTGATTGTCAGGAAAATAATAAATGGTATCGTTTTTGTCTTTGGGATGTGCCTCATGTATAGTGTATTGTCTAATTTCAAATACATATCTATTTCGATGATATGACCATCTATAATCTCTTTCTGGATTACCTGCACTGATACGGATATATTCTATAGAAGGGCTATAAAAATCATACATATCTTGTGTATCTACATTTTTTGCTTTCATGTGTTTAGCTGATTCGTAAGCATTGTATGCAGAGAGTAGGAGGTATCCTTGAAATAGGATATAAAAAAGAATAGAAATTATAATGAGGGGAATGATAAACCATTTAAAAATATCAATAAGTGATTGTGTCAGTATAATAGCTATCACTACAAGTACTATAATTACAATAGCAAATATGAACATAATACCTAGAACTATTACCATACCAAAATCTTCACTCATAGGATGAGTATAGTCCCAATATTGAATATAACCTAAGATATAAATGGGAAAACTAATGACAATCCAAATATAGAGGAAAAAAGCTATTTTGTCATTTTTGGGTATGAAGAGTATTGCAAGTGTAATAATACTTATTATTCCAAAAAAAATTAAGATTCCCATAAATCCTCTTTCCTATCAAGGTCTATCAATATCTCTGTAGAAATCTCTATATTCTTCTTCTCTTTATGGAGAATAACTTTATATCCATTTGCAGTTTTAATGGTGTTTCTAAAGTGTTTCTTCTTATCCACCAAAAGTATCTTGTATTGCTCTTTTAGTGCATGAATGAGCTTCCTGTTAGACTTTTGTGAGGTGATGATGGTTAGGTTGTAGTGGGGCATGTATCTGTCCTTTTAAATAGGATGAAAAATAATCCAGAAATTATTAAAATTGTCAAGGGAATAAAAAATATTTGTTCAAAAATGAGTCCCAATAAAAATGCCATAGGAGAACCATAGCCATCTGCTCTTTCCATACCAGCATTTTCAGAGATAAATAGAATCCTTGTAATTGTTTTATAGCATAGAGGTAACCAAAGTATGTTTACTAAAATATAAGAGACTATAAATGCTTTTTGTGTTTGTTTTTTTAAATATGCATACGTTTGAAGCCAAAGAAAAAAGTAAAGTGTAAAGATTAGTATATTTATAGGTTTATGTATTGCCAATGCAAAGAAGCCAAAAAATAGTGAAAAAAATAACATATAATAGGTGGTATATTTATAAATTTTAAAATATGTTTTCATGATTTTATCCTAATAAAAGAAAACAAAATAACCCCAATAAAATCCGCCATTAAATCCCACAAATCAAAAGTACGAGAAGGTATAAAGTATTGACTAAATTCTTCAAGTGTAGCAAAGGTTAGGACGATGATAGCACCTAGCTGAATATACAACTTGTAGGGTGTTGTACCCTTACAATATCCTACGGATATACTTTTGTATTGTATATAACGAAATCCCAAACCATAATTTAAAAGTAAAGCCATAACACCATAAAGTAAAGTATGAGCTATTTTATCACCATACGGGATATGTCCTACTAGCCTAAAAGCAAAGTTATAGTCTGCTGTGTCTGCTAAAAAGATGATGTAGCTTATAAAAATAAAAAAACCTAGTGGGTAGAGCCATCTTGTTTGGATATATTGCATCTTATTTTCCATATTTTTTCAGTGTTGAACAGTAGCCATAGTGGTAGGTTTTAAAAGAGTTACATGATGTTCGTTCTGGTTCTTTATAAAACTCTGTATCAAAATAAGAAGAGCTTACCTTACCATTAATATCATAGTTTGTTCTATATAGATTTGTATGTGTATTTTTCATTACAGGTAAAGCATCAATAGACAACCAACGTAAAGCCTCTTTATCTAAATCACTTGGATTGTCTCTGAATTTTTCTATATTATGTTTTGCTACCATTGCATCAATATTGAGTGAGACGATGAGGGTAAAGGAAACTAAACCTAATATAGTAATGATATTGAGCAGTTTGGTAAACGTGTATTTACGGAGTAAAAACACTATACCCAAGATCAAAGAGAGTATAAGAAAATAGTCAAACCACTCCACATAGTAGCGTAGTACTGTAGCACCTTTTATCTCTTGGTAAAGGTGCATTTTTTTGAGTGAAACGATACCCATAATGATACTCTGTACCAACAGACCTACTAGAAAGAAGGTAATACGTTTTTCTCCTTTAAATCGTCTCATAATAAATAGGAAAATGAACATGACTAAGCCCATGACTGCCATAAGTTGGAAAAAACCTTCTCTAGCAAACTCTGCTATATTTACATATTGAGGTATATTGCTACTATCTACTAAAAAAGGTATTTGCATTGCTATAAAGCTTAAAAAAAGAAGGTTTATCAATCCTAAAAAAATACCAACTATCAGTAGGTCTAATACTTTTGTATCTTGTAACTTTATTCTTGTTTTGTGATTAGAAAAACCATAGATAAAGAGTAGTAAATAAGTGAGAAAATATAGAGGCATGGTTATCAAATAATGTAACTCAAAATGAGAATTAAAACGAAATAAATGGGTCATAAAATGACTATACTGACTATCTGCACCTATAAGTAATGCGATAAACACGCCTAAAAATGGAAGTGTAATAAGAAGCGCTTGTCCTATACGGGCATAGAGTTTTTTATCACCTTTTTTGAGGAGTAATCCATCTAGAAAATATTTTATATAAGAGATAGCACGAATAGGCAGTGCAAGTCTAGGTATAAGTGTTTGGTAAAATGAGTGTACTTTTTGCATGGAGCTTAGATAAAGAAGAATGACCATGATATAAAAAACGATAGGAAGTGTGAACTGTACCATGTCATTACTATAGACAAACATATCTGCTATCATAATAACAAGTAAGGGTATAAACCATTTGGTATATGGATTGACTATTTCTTTTTTCCAGATGAGGTAGAGTAGTGGTGTGAGTAATGTGATATAAAGTACAATATGCCATCCACCTACTAGCATAGGCATTGTGAGCAGATTATCAATTATCATGAGCAATGCACTGGTGGCAATGAGTAACCATGCTATTTTTTTATCTTTTACGAGTTGGTTGAGCTGTGTGGTTTGTTCTATCTGTGTTAGTTCCATGATTCGTGTTGTCCTTATTTGTAAGTTTTTGTTAATTTATGTATGAAAAAAAGAGCTATAACAAATAAACTCCATTCAAAAATAAGACCAGGTAAAACTATGTAGGTAAAAGGTTGCATCCCAAACATATCTAATTTGATAGGGTAAATTAACTCTAATATCACTCTAGCAGTCCATAAAATACTTTGTATGATGAGGTAATAGTATAATAGTAATCCCAATTCTTTTTGTTTTTTAGTGAAAAGGAGGGTAGTGGCGCCAAACGCAATCAATAGAATACCTACAGCATAGGTTACTAATAATACAAAATCAGATTCAATGTTAGTAAGGTTCATAAAACCATTAGACTGGTATATAAAATAGGGCATAGAAAAATGTAGAAACCCTACCAGTATTTCTATTATTCCTGCAGTGATAAGCAGTGATTTTATTTTATATTGGTTATTTATTTCCATCTTATTTATATCCTTTCATCATTTCTTTCACATACCCAGTTTCTATCTTCGCACCCATCTTTTCAAAAAGTGCATAGTACCCAAGCAAAGTACGGTTGATGAACAAAAACTGTTCGTTAAGTTTATGTACTGAGTGAAACTGTTTTTGTTGCACTTCAAATATCATCTCAAAACCTCTTTTTGAAAAGTCATTGTTCTCTTTGAAGTCGTAGCTATCACCTACAAGTGGCTCTTTGTAAAGTGTGTCAAGAGGCTTGATGACTTCTGTGTAAAACTTTAGCATCTCTTCTTCACTTTGTTCTTCTATCATCCCTAGAATTACGTATTGGTTGACTATAGAGAGGTCATCGGCTTCTTTTAGTAGGTTTAGATGTAATTGGTTGTATTGGGCTAGAAAATCATCTTCTACACGCTTGACACAGCCAAAGTCTATAAGTCCCAGTTTCCCTTTTTTCATAAAAAGAAAGTTCCCAGGATTAGGGTCTGCGTGTATTCGTTTTAGTGTGTAGAGTGCATGAAAAAAACTATCAAATATAAGTTGTGCATAGGCATCTCTACTCTTTTGGCTAGGGTTTGCGAGTAAGTAAGTCTCCAAGTCCAAACCTTCTAAAAATGAAGTAGTGAGTACCCTCTCAGATGATAGCTCAGGGTAGACCTGTGGGATGATGATATTTTCATTGTTCATGTGTTCTCTAAAAAAAGTACAGTTCTCAGCTTCAAGTTCGTAGTCTACTTCTTCATAAAGTCTCTCTTCTATCTCGTTTATAATGTGGTCTACATTTTGTCCTTTAGCAAAGCGTTTGAGTCCAAAGTGTATGAGACTCATGTCTGACTCTATGCTTTTCTTTATGCCTGGGTACTGTACTTTGACCGCGAGTGCTTCACCCTCTTTGCTAGCAAGATGTACTTGCCCTAAAGAAGCAGCGGCAAAAGCTTCCATCTTGAAGCTCTCAAAGGCATCTTGTGGGTTTGCACCTAACTCACTTTTGATTATCTTTCTAACCAGTGCTTTGTTGATGCTAGGAATGGCATTGAACGATTTGCTTATTTTCTCTAAGTATGCAGGAGGTAAAAAAGGCATGCCCAGGGCTACTTGTTGTGCTATCTTTACCGACACACCTTTGAGCTCTCCAAGAGCATCGAAGATGATGTCTGCTATCTCTTCATGGTTTTGGGTTTTGTCTCCACCTGTGAGGTAGCGTTTGCTTTTTTTAGCCCCTATTTTGAGTAGTGCTTTGCCGACTACTTTTCCACGTGAGAGTTTTCCTGTGGGGAGTGCGTTATCCATGGAGTACTTCTCCTAATTTACGTTTTATTTTAGAAAATGAGTCTTTTTTAGAGGCAAAGTTTTGTAAGCTGTTAAGCATGTGCGTTTTAAAGAAAAACATCCCAAGGTCGGAGGCTTTACTTAGTATGTCAGAGTGTAACACTGCGTCTGCCAAGCCTAAAGAGTGGTCTATGAATTGTGTGGTGTTCTCGAACATCTCTGAGTCATCTTTTATCCAGTAGGCTACCACCATGATGTAGTAATCCCAAAAGAGTTTTGGCAAGTGGTCTTTAAAAGGAGGTTCAGCTATCTCTTCTGCTTCAACTGCGATGGTTAACATCTCCTCAGCAGTTTCTATAAAGAGTGCATTGGTTTCATAAAGTTTCCCCATCTTGAGTCCTGAAGAGTGAAATACCATATCGGCTATCTGTATGATGAACTCTCTGTCTTCTAAGTAGAGTTCTAGTTCAGTCTCTATAAGTGTTTGGAGTTGTTCACGTAGTGTATAGGTATGAAAGTCTTCTATCTCCTGTATAGTTGCCACAGCCTCTTTATGTTTTTGCTCTATATAAGCATAAAGAAGTTTCTCTTTAGAAGGAAAGTAGTTATAGATGGTAGGGTTAGAAACTCCTGCATTTTTAGCCATCTCTCTTAGGCTTGCATTGTCAAATCCTTTTTCGATGATGAGATCTACAGCAGATTGGAGTATTTTAACTTTTGTTTTCTCTTTGTCAGATTGTGTAATTATGATATAACATGAACCGTATTTACACCAAGGAACATAATACGTCTTCATCTGAATATAACTGGAACCCAAATGTCCGTGCCATCGTCTAACATTTCATAGTTCCTTACTCCCGATTGGTTTCGTAATAGAGATACGTATGTTTTTCATATTACTTTATGGATTTACGTCAAAGTTCAAGCAGGATGTTCTGAAGAATGATTAATCAGATTCCTTCTTGATCATGATTAGTGCCAACTATCCGTGATGACTATGTGTTACAGCCACTTTAAATAGAACAGTTAACTTGTTCCCCAGGCAATATGTTACGCTAACTTTGATGAAGCTAATCGGAGTTGAAAAAATAAGAAATATAAGATGACTATAAGAAGTAAAAACAGAGAGTAGAAGGCGAGGGACTGTTTTCACGAGACAGTCATAGTCACAAACACCACGGGAGCGGCTGTCTCTAACCATCAATAATTGAATACGAATTGGATGTCGAGAGAAGACCCTCGTGAATTGACGCCTATGACTATTTTAGTGATTCCCTACTGTGGTCCGGAGAGCATCATCTACCCCAGCAGTCATTTCCGCTCCCAGAATCCCACAGTGGAAAGGAAAAGTGACCGCGAATGACGAGACGATTGATGAAGCAAAAGCGCCACCTGTGAACGGTTGAAATCAAGTGGCGTAATTCAAGCCAGATCGCGGTGAAGCGAGGATGATCAGAATTCGGAAATCAAAGACCATCATAGTACGGTTTGGATAAAGAGAGAGGAAACCACATAACATCACGTCATCGTAGTGTTTGCGAGATCCCCTTCAACATTGGCGAGGTGTTTCATGTTGCAAATTAATCAAGCAAGTGCTTCGTCGTACGTGTGGTCGTATCCCAAGGCGCTGGAAAACCTTCTTAGAACTCTCGTAGGAGGAGGCCCCATTGCATCGTACGGAACCTGACACCCATCGACTTCCGAATAATCCGAAACAGCATACACTCAACATGGTGTTCAGTTACGAATTTTGTCTTCCTGGAATTTGGTAAGTGTGTTTAAATTTGTAAGGTTATTAATTTGACATCTCATCAGATGGTAGTGACTGTTTGTATCGTCGTAAATATGTACACGCATGATCATGCAGGATTGCCTTTGTCATATGGATGTTATTTGCATGCGTAATGCAACGTATACTGAAACTACAATGTAATGTTAATATGTTTTTGAAGTATTTGTTCAACATTGAACATTACACCAGGACATTGTTAAGCTACTTTAGAGCTCTTCAAATACTTCAAAAACATATTAACATTACCTAATTAGTTGCCATAATGTTGTGAAGCATCCTTGACCTGAAGGATCTCTTTAAATGATCCTCTTCAGCTCCATCGATCAATGCTGGTCTGAGTTCACACACAATGATGTTATCATGTGTTATCATCATACACAATACCATAAGTGTTAGGAATCGTAATATTTTATTATATAGTAATAGTAATTGTAGTAGTAATAGTAGTGGTAGTAACATTAGTAATATTATTATTAGTAGTAGGAGTATTATTATCATTATTATTAGTAGTAGTAGTAGTAATAGTAATAGTAGTAGTAGTAGTAGTAGTAG
>JAUTBZ010151337.1:0-26368 GCA_032361785.1 Lepetodrilus galriftensis
TCTCTCTCTCTCTCTCTCTCTCTCTCTCTCTCTCTCTCTCTCTCTCTCTCTCTCTCTCTCTCTCTCTCTCTGTATCTGTGTGTGTGTGTGTGTGTGTGTGTGTGTGTGTGTGTGTGTGTGTATGTGTGTGTGTGTGTGAGTCCCAAAGGTATTTTTCTGACTTTAACTTCGCATATATATTATCCTACCTAACCTGAATAAACTAACTTCTTATTAAAATAATAAGTAAATCAAATAAAAAGTAAACGAGTGACAGTTTCATTCTCTTACTGAATATAATTAGATCACTGTCTCAAAGCCAGCCTACTTTCCTTAACCCATATGTAAACATTCCTTACCTATCTACTTTACTGTACAATAGATAGCAGGTGTGTATACTTATAATGCACATGTATACATACCTTATAGTTCTGTATAATATCTAGCGTTATATATTCGTCGCTGTAAGGCAGATGCACTTCTTGAGTTAAAATATCCAAGTCTTGCAATGGATGAGTGAAGTTCACAGGTAGGAGGGTGGCTCCCTTAAACATGATCACAGAGGCATTGGAAGTTTCAGGTGAGATCGTCTGGCACAGCACTCCTCGAATTGACGCAGACAGGCAGGTGCAAAGTAAGAAAGACACGCTGTATGTCCTCTCCATTTTGATATTTAGACACAGGTGTTGGTGTAGACTTTGCAGGTAAATTCAACCATTCCGCGTGTGTCAGGTATCAGCACGAACCCAAGGTAAGGTACGAGCGTCCATACGACCGTCACCCTCCGTTACATTTATTGCCGCCCCTCCCTCGAATCTACGCCAACGTTGCAATACATTTACAATTTTATCTAGTAATTAAAATCCGTCATCTTGAAAACAACGAATGTAGACAACTCTTTAAACGTGTATTAAGTGAAAAGAATGTGTATTGTCAAATGCATAAAGTCTGTGTAGTTTCGTGCGAGTTATAACACGAATTATCCGGGGAGGGACGATACCTATGGGAACAGCAGCGGTTGGTCCAGTCGTTCAGCTGTTCAGAACTTCAGGGATCCCTCATGACATGACAGGGGTGCGATATGGATTGGAACTGTCAGGAATCGTGGATTTATAAATGAGAAATGGTTGACGGGATCGGAAGAAGAATTTGTGTATATGCTACGTCTTCGTGGTGCGTTTAGCATTCCTGTTTCTGCGTGTACCGCTGGTATTGTAAAGGTATGTCGACCGGTATTATGGGGCAGGGTCATTTGTTGACGATACCCCCCTCTTGTTTGCATATACTATTCACGCTGAAATATAAAACCCGGGGTATCTCTATTCCGTGGTATATCGCATGTTATATGTCAGTTTTACTGTGTCATAGTATTTCCTATATATATGGGATAACATGTCAAACATTGTTTCTTTTTGTAATACAATGTTTCTTTTTGACACGTGCTATATGATCTATTATTCACTACCAGTCGTGTGTCGCTACGATTTATAAATGTTACGATTTAGAACACATAAACTATCTTGCTATGCAAAGTTTACTCTAGTTTGTTGGAGGGACGTCTAATTATTGCTTTTTGCATAGTAACCTGTAACTTGATACATATTTCAGTTCAACTCATGCAGAAAGCGTTCCCATTCTGTGACAAGTAATAAACGTGATTTAATTACTTTGATAAACAAACGAACCCATAGTTGGTTTGTTGGTTTACGATCGTGATATATCCTCACAGATAATTGCCATGTTTACATACTGCGGGGTATCCACTCTAACCTCTAATTAAATCAGTGTTACAACTGCTATACGTTCCCTAACATTAGATCCCCGCTATCAACAGCTGATCAACCGCAGAGGGTCATGTCTCGCCTATTTACTGTTAAAGGTCAAGATAAAGCAAGGCACGTGCAGACTGAGCCGATCGCTAGATGATTGACAGGTGTCGTTGTCAGTTCGTAATGAACATATTAACATGCCTGGGTTAGCCTATTTATAAATGCATGCGTTGGTTATTTATAAATGCATTTTAAACTTTTAATAGAAGTAGGCAGACAGTTGTTGATGGTAATATGACAAACAAAGCAAGTCTAGTTTCATAACTTTAAATTGTTTATATGTTCCAAAACTATGGTGGCAGTGGTCAACAAAAGTATGCCTGTGTGTTGATAGTTAATTTCAACATACATTTCATGCATATTTTGACATCTGGAAAATAACATTATCCATAGATTCATAAATAGGAATACGTTACTACTAATAATTAAATACAATGCCATCATTTACTAGACTATAATTAGTGCCATGCACATGTTCTATTAAAGAAATGTACAACATTTAATATTTAGTTGTATAAAGATGTAGCTGACAATATAAGTCAGGTTTGTTGTCTAACAATATAACAATAGGTGTACATTATATCATAATTTAATATTATTATATGTTGGAATACAATATCCAAAATAGAAATGTTATGCTATCACCAAAGTGCAATAATTCTTTCACAATCAACTTAGATTTAACTTACTATGCAAAATACCACTTCAAAATCTAAAGGCATAAAGTTACAGACATTAATAGACATTGAATTCACAGGATCTTTATTCTATATATTTAGATAGATATTTATGTGTTACAAATACTAGACTAAAATATATACATTAACAATTCTGATTTACTAGTACATGTGCATGTCAAATAATTAAATTAAATATGTAAATATACTGATACCATGAACACACCGTGTCCGAATAATTAGAAAATTCCAATTTGAAAAAAATGCTCATGTCCGTATATTTAGGGTCGGAAATAAATTATTTTCGCCGATTAATTTAGGTGTCCGAACTATTAGAGGGTCCGTATTAATAGAGAATATACGGTATGAAAACTAGTAAATCGTTGGTTTGATTAAGAATTTATTGTAAGTTTTGCAGAATTTCTGCCAAGTGGAAAGGTCCAATTTCACAAAAAAAAGTGTAATGTCAAGTATGGATTTGTTCGATTTACTAGTATTTCAATAATGTTAGGTCATAAACAAAATTGGCGAAATATATTTGCAGCAATATTTTCATCTATAATGTTTTAAGAATCACCTGTGACGTTAGCATTGTGTTATCTTCATTGCTAATATAAGGACATACCATAATATATTATATCATTGCTATATGTTCTGCTATCCTTCTGTTGTCCATATATGTAATATACTACAATTATCACTCACGATTTCTGAAGCAATATTACTATGGTGCTAATGTAGATAGATAACCTTCAGAATGTGGCATCATTGTGAATTTGTATTTATTTTCTCGCGGAACTAGAAATAACGAATCAATTGTTGTCCTGAAACGAAATGCCTGACACAAAAACAGAAAAATATGAAACCATTGTGCATTTGTATTTATGTTCTCTTGGAAGCAGACATAACGAACGTCAATATTGTTGGTCCAGGAACGAAATGCCTGAAACAAAATATAGTGCTCCATCGATATAGCACTGAAGTTGGGGTCCATGACATGCCACCCGCGTTATAATACCCGCGTTATATCAACAAATATAATTGGAGAAAAAACATTTACAAAAGTGAAAAAAAAAGAAAATATATATATATATATTTTTTTTTTAAATGGGGTCCATGTTGGACCCTGCGTTGTATCCGAATCCGCGGTGCATCGAAGGGCGTTATATCGAGGGAGCAAAATAGTATATGTTTCTATTTCAACACTTGTCAGGACGTCACATGATTATTAAGTATCCAGGAAAGCCAGACCGTCCTGAGTGCGCTAATTACTGTAAGGCGGCAACTTGTGCAGTTATCTCCAGACTAATAGCAACTCCCCACATGAACATGAGACAACGCGAGGCTCTGCTAGGATAACCAGGACACGCAAGCAACCTTTGTGCGCGGTTCTCTCGAGTCGTGAAATCATATTTCCGTACCTGGAGGACGATAAATTTGTCTGACTTGTCAGAGTGGTCGTGAGTTCCGACCAGAAGATATCCAGAAGATATACGGGAGAGTTTGTCCGACTTGTCAGAGTGGTCGTGAGTTCCGACCAGAAGATATACAGAAGATATACGGGAGAGTTTGTCCGATTCCTTGGATGCATTATACAGTGTGCTTATTTAACGTGTAGTTTATGAGATACAATTCCATATTAAAGTGGCTGCTGTGATTTAGTAATTGGAAAAGTAACATACAATAAAATCTTTTTATGGTTGATTATGGGATATTTTATTAAGATAATTTAATTTCACCGGTCTGTAACCTGTAATCGTTGAAAATGAGTGAAAGATTCCTGCAGGGACGTTAAACTCTATAATCACTCACTCACTGTAACCGTTGAACTACTTTTGTTTAATTGTTTGTATCATATACATAGTTAGCATTACCTTTGATGCTCACATTCTGCATAGTTGTAACATTAAAGTTTGAAATATTTTTAAAGGAAAAATCACTAGTATTACATATAAACATATTGATATTTGTATAGTGCAAATATCCAGCATTGCAGTACAGTACAGTACAGATGGTATATTTTGTGACTCTATTAATGGAGTTAATTTTTAAGGTTCAGGTGGTATTGTAATGATAGAGTGTCAGACTTCAGAACTAAAGGTCCCGAGTTCAGACTTGCCCTGGGGACCCGGTGTATCTATGTCTGTGAAGGTTGCCTTTCCAAATTGGTCGTGAGTGAATGAACTGAACTGTCTGTACAATCTCATAGCAGTTGACATTCTAGCTTCATTAGTACGAGTGGTTAAATGCTTACTGCAGCAGTGAGTGCTACGGTTGTTGCAGGCATCATCCTGATACAGTCAGTCTAATAACATTGAAAACAGACTAGGACCTTTATATCAGATTGCATATTCTTGAAATACACCGTAAGTTTTATTGAATAATAAATAATGTTTTATGCATACAGTAACACATAATAGCAGTGTATTGCAATTGTCCATACAGATTTATAGGTGACAGGGAGGACTGTATACTATTGTTCACATATGAATGACATGGAGCGGATGTACATAACATTTTGTTTATGCACACGTGACATATAGAATACATAACACTTGTTTGTGTAGGTGTGACATTGAACTATGTATAACATGTTTATTATGAAGACGTATCGTCTGTCCCCCAGGGCATGTCAAACGTACCAGTGTCCTGTCAGTGTATCGCTCATCTATTATTTGTATGTTGGAATGTTTTTGAAAAACATGAATGGTCGGTTTAAATTTACTTTTACAATTCATTTTCTTTATCATGTTTTTATTTACTTAAAACATTTTATTGCACTAGTTTTATATAGTTAGCAGTCATGCTTTATAGTAACTAAGAGTTATTTCAGGTTTTATCCAGTACTTAAGAAATCTTGGAATGATGTGTTTTATAGTTGGATGTAAACTAAAACAGCTGTCTTTTAGTACAATAGTCATGTGATGGCTGATGGCCATGAACCAAGAGTGATTACTCTAATCCATATAGACATTCACCCTAGCTCTTCTGACATGTAGAGATTCAAACTTGAAACCTTCAATTTGTAGTCAGATGCAATATCTACTGTGCTATCAAAGCATTTTGTGTTTCAGAGCATAATAGTCATACTGTATTTATGTAATGGTATGGAATTGTTAGGAAGTTGTCAGGTACTCCAGAATGCATATATTTTGTCATAAAGTGTTTTTGCGTGTTCTTTTTATTTATTTGGAATTTTAGAGACACTTTCTAGGTTCTTGCTAAATAGCACTTGCTTGTTAGGATTCATCATTGATAAAACATGAATTAATAAGTTCTTATCTATTAGAAAGTTTTCAACATCTAGGAACTCACATAGAAATTACATTCAGCACTTTACTTGTATACACTTTACTTGTGTATATGGGACGTTATGCAACAATTCACTCGTAGTAAATGGGTGAAAGGCTCCAGCAGCGATGTTAAACTCCATATTCACTCACTCACTCACTCATTCTTCATATCACCACTTAACCTAATAACAATAAATCCCAATTAACATCTTCAAATACAGAACACTTCAGGTTGATTCAAGAGATATTGCAACACAGATCCTTATCTTTCTCACACCATACACCCATCACCTTGACCTAGACCCCTAGACCCCTTTCCCTGAGGGATGGAGGAAATCTGATGTCTCTCCCTTGTTGTCTGCCCCTAGGGGACATCAGACCTTACAAGCATCGCCGTGGGATCCCCACTCCACCCCTGTCACCCACCCCATCAGTTTATGAGTGTGTGAAGTGAGGGTAACACTCTTCAGCCACAGAAACCCGATAACCCAATGGCACAGAGGAGACACAGAGGATTTTTGACGAGTCAGCATGAATTTGCATCTTCACCTCCGAGTTTCTTCTCTGTTATTAACACAGACTGAGGAGCGTGAAAGGATGTGGGCAATTTTCACTTCCCATACTTGGTGTGTGAAGCTGTAAATTGCTCCTTCAGTTTGTGAGTGTTGACATGTTTCCAGCATGTTCAGTAGAGGGCACACGGTAGATAGGGTGCTCACTACGACTATTAACTACTTGCAGCTAATCTCTGATAGTCCTGACCATGTTTGTGCACTTGACATCCCACTGACAGTGTTAGAGTTTTAGAGGGAGTTAAATTACCTGCCTTTGTGTCTCAGGAGTACTTTTGTCATTGCGGTTTTGTAGCATTTTCGACTTTTTCAGTGTGTGAGAAGTAATAAATTAAATATTTGAACTCTGACTATGTAACTATTACCTGGCCCCAAGATTATGAATCTTTCCTAAGCCAGATTTCATGGTCAGTTCAAAGTTTCTTACGCAAATTCCCATATAAGTTTGAGCACAAAATCGTACTAAAAATATTTCATGATCTCGGGGTCATGTACCCATATTCATTTGCTTGAATGGAGTCGTCTATCAACCTTTTCTTATGTTGCTTACTAATTGTACCTCAGTACCAGCCGGAACTCACAGGTTTCCTCCTGCGGGTTTCCTCCTGCCCGAAACTGATAAGCCCATGACTTAAGTGAAAGAATCTTGAAAGTGGCTCTAAACTCCAATTAAAAAAAACAAAAAACAAGCCCTAATTGTGCCTCTTACTTTATTTATAAACTTATCCGTGCACTAATACTCTTTCTGTACTTCCAACTGTAAAAGTAACTGTACTAGGCTTACATGGCTACCTAGGACATAATATCTGACCTCAGACTGCACAGTATAATTAGTTCAGTGAGCTAAGCCCCTTAACAGCTTATTGTGAGCCCTCCCCCCTGTTCAACACAGGCACGTACCTTAGTGAACCACCAGTACAATAACTAGAGCAAGCTAACATCGCGCCTTGCCAAGAAAATCATATCAAGATCAGCATATCAGGATTAGCTGTATTCAAGTGAGACACATCCATTCTCAATTTGGCCTCATATAGGTCAAGAGTCACAGGTCAAGGGTCATTGGATTGGGATCTCGGGTCAAGTGTATACAATTGCTTCGGTTTGTACTAGTGTAAATGATATGAAGGTATATGTGTGGTTATGTGATGTTACAGAATGTAGGCGTTGGGTAATTATTCTAAGTTATGACATTATTTTTGAAAGTGATTATGAGTGCAGACCTGAGGCACAAACTATCAGAAATGTTTTACATTTCTGTTCATGTTCATACTGTGTATCTGATTTGATTTGAAACTAAATTTGTACTTGATACAGTACAATCATCCCAGAAAGGAAGTATCCACCCCCCACCCCCACCCCCAACACCCACACCCACAACCAAGCCATTGTGCTCCAGTTAACCCCCTCACTGCTGCACAAAGCACATGCACAATGGAACAATTGTCAGAAGACTGAACGACATTAATGACAGAATCGAAACCTTCAAGAGAAAGACGCCTCTACCACTAGAACCTCCACTTCCTTGACAACCACCAGATAAGACATACTCTTGTGACGTAAATAATTGTCTCCGGATTTCCTGATATATTGTCGCACCTCTGCAGACATGCATCTGACAGACGACAGATGATGGTGATGTGTTATCCTGCAGACGTCAGCTGACAGACATGCAGACGGACAGACGTAAAGCTATCATTGGCGATCATGGCTGTTCTAAGATCTCGCCCTCAATACAGTGATGTCTCCAGGGCGGACAGTAGTGTAGTCCTACATGTGATTTGTCATACTGCGATAGCATCTTTATGCCCGTGATTACACTAGTAACATTGTTGTAAAGTGTCTGTACGTATTCAGGAGATAGTACGTATTCAGGAGATAGTACTTCGTATTGCTCCAGGAGCATCGATGTATTTCCTTCGAGGTGTTTGGTATTTAAATTTGTGGACATTCTGGTTTGAAGATGTCTTGTAGAGAATATAACAAAATATATAATTATTGCCAATAATATAGTTTAAGAATCTTTGGGCTAATTCAGCAGTATTGGTGTTCACTGTTCAGTGGGTGAACGAGTTGTACTGTTTCAATTTGTATTTTGGTTATCAATGATTCTATCTTCATCAGCAATTGTTTAAGCTCCAATATTGAATTAATCACTTCTTTAAGCTCACTGATTGCACATACCAATTGCAACATGTATATTAATACATTATGAATCCCTATATTCTGAGAGTTTGATTGTTGTTCTGTAGCCGGGTGTTATATAAGATGCTCATATTGGTCTTGGCCAGCGGGGTTACCCCTTTGGCTCAGTCGGTAGAGCATTAGACTCGCAATCCAGCAACTCGGGGTCGAATCCCAGGATCGGCAATGGTCCTGTTTCAGTTCTATAGACTTTCAATATGTAGATTCTTGTGGTATTACTACCAGTCCCTCCTGATTGTTGTTCTATAGAAGTAGACTTTGATTGTAGATTCCTGTAGTGTTACTACCAGCCCCTCCCAGCAGACAATCGTACATCTAGACTAATACCGTCACACACCCGCGGACGTTTGTCTGGGGATTAGCGCGGCATGTCCAATGTGTTCTGACAAACAGCAGACCGCGGCAACAATGACTATTGTCCAGGGGAGACAATTGCAGGAATCCTGTGATCGTGACTTTGGTCGAGTCCGAATCTCACGTCAGATTATCAAGATGGTTTCTGCAACTCGGCTGACAAAGTTGGGTCCTGTAGTTTGATGTGGAAATTGTTTGCTTTGAGTTGACAGAAAGCTGCCGCACGCTTCTGTGTTTACTGATACAGATATGGTTTTGTTACGGTTCAGACAGGGGCGCTTTACAGAATACACTTGACCAATTGTGTGATAGTTCTTAACTGACATTAGATGCTTGTCTTGAAGTGAACTGACATTATTATTAAGTTTTCTGTTATTGATGCACCAATGAACATTGTTCTCCCAATATGATAATTACAATCATTTGCAAGTATAAATTTAATTCTAAACCAAAATGAAATAAAAATGTAAAAAATATAGAAAAATAAAATAAAAATATTAGAAAAATATAGAAAAATAACAAAAAAATATTAAGCATATTATTCTGTTTACTCATAGAGCATAGCTGTATTATATGGTATATGATAAAATGCTGACTATTGCATATTGTAGTTGTGTTGTGAAGCCATACACTATACAGAAACCTGTGTTAGTATAGCACTGAATCTATGCATCTCAAATGAACCGGACCCATGTATTGTTAAGCCGAACCAGGTCAGCATCCCTCACCTGTAATTAGTTTATTCAGGTGTCTAAAGCATCGTCTACCACTCTTGTTTTCTTGACAATAAGATAGACATCTATATCCGGCCTTTGAAATCACACCAAAACAGTAATATTTTCCATTGGCTGACTTTCCAAGGAAGTCAAAACCTTTTTGTTTACGGTTTGATGATCAAGATAAAATATGTTTTGTGAATTTTCGCGTCCACATTTATAGGTGTAAGTGATCGGCAGGCACGGAGAATAAAGGCAACCCTGAATGCAGTAAGAACCCTAAGTAAAACTATTTCTTTCAGGGTTGTAATTTAGACCTCATTTGGTTTAACTGCCTGAGGTACGCAGAATAATAGGGTTATTCTAAGTCGATCTATATGTTGGTTTACTAGAATGTGTACGTTCTTTCAGAGCCTGTCAGATTTGAATGCTATATAAGTCCACAAACAGACAGGTTGAAGAATTTGCTTTATCTTCAGTTGTGAATGCCACTTGAGATGGGAGTAAAATACGGACTAATATTTGTGTGAGGAGATATGTTTACACATGTTTTATGCAGTAGACATAGGTGTACATATATGGCATGTTGGAGAGACTAGAAGCATGTTGGAGAGACTAGAAGCATGGAGGTTCAGGCTTAGGTCAAGGCCACTGCATCTTCTTTGTAATGGAAGACAGTTTTTCATGTGGTTGAGATGCAGGCATACTCTATACTGACAACTTCAGATATCCATACATTCCTGTGTATATTTGTCCATATGTCCTTGTCACCTTGTGTCCAGATGCTTAGATTCCATACAAATCAATTTAGGTTACTGTATATCATCATCGCAAATGGGTGTATATACCACATTCTACTCTTTTTCCAAAATCTTTCATATCACTTTTACAAAATCATGGATCACCCTGGAAAGTTAGCTTGTAAACCCCCTGGATGTACCTTAGTTAACCATATCCCTGCTGGATTAGGCACAGCCCCTGCTCTTATGGCATCTCCAGTTGCCTCTGGCATGGAGAGGGTTAATCTGGACATTGATGGTTATTGTTGGGTTCGACTCTGAGACAGTAAAGACATAGCAGTTATCAAATAACCGACATTGTTTTCTTCTGTATTTCCAGGAACATAGTCAGTTCTGAAAGATGGTCATCACCAGAGAGCCGTCTTCCTGCAGAGAACGATGAAGTTTTCCACCGCAATGTCTTCCGTCCTCGTCGTGACGCTGGTGCTGGTCCTCGCAGGATCTAATTGCCATGGAAACGAGCTGGCGTCGCACCTCCTGCTGCTGGACGCTCTACCGGACGGACTCAGCGCCTCGGATACAGCGCCTCTCGTCATCAGGACGAACTTCAGTGTGAGTATCCCTAGCTGTGGTCGATGTCTGTAGACAGATGAAACATTGGTGTAGTATACATTGATGAACTATGGGAGATGTCTGTACATTGAGGTGAGGCATTGGTGTATTATGCATTGATGATCTAATGGTTGAAGTCTGTATCATCCATGGATTGAATGGACTTTAAGAAGTATTGCCTTGAGCACTGGCATCACCTTGAGGTCAAAGTATTCAAGTGGTCACAGAGGCACAACCGTTCAACATTATGAAGAATAGGCTTAGATGTTGATCAGCCGATGTAAATCAGGCTGGTTCAAAGGGCAGCAAATTCTAAAGGCTGATTTAATTCCCGTGAATCTACCTGGTAGTTCTTCTCTGCTTCTTCAATACCCACGCAGATCTTGTCTCAGTCCTGCTCCAGTGATCTTGCTCTATCTCAGTCATCTCACACCCATTACCGCTATCATCATATCGGGCTGTCATCAGCTGTACAGCTTGACTCACGCGGAGATGGATTAGGCCTGGAGGTGGCTGCCTTGCTGGCAACAATAGCAGATCAGCAACGACAGTGTCGCCGTCATTGGCAGTGACATGTCGGGATGATTATAGTGTTTACTGCCAACATGTGAAACCATGTTAGGAATCTGATGGTGGTCTAAAAATCAAGGACCCCTTTCGTTAACAGTGTCACAGTCATTGGCAGCGACATGTCGGGATGATTATAATGTTTACTGCCGGCCATGAAGCTCTATTGCCAGTCTGATGGTCGTGGTCTGAAAAATCAACATTCCTTTTAGCAGTGGTGTCTGGTGTCTGGTGTCTGGTGTCCAGGGCAGTCTTTCTGTGAGGCTCTTGTATCAAAGTAGACCCCACAGCACTCTTATATCTATCTGGCTGATCACTTCTAGGTCGCTGTTGTCTCTTAGTGGACACACAGCACTCTTATATCTATCTGGCTGATCACTACTAGGTCGCTGTGCTCTCTTAGTGGACACAATACGTCATGACAGAGTCCACTGATTGTCAGTAGTCCTCAAGTAGAAAGCCACCGCGTTATGACGATAGATACTGGATTCTGAAGTGTTGCTCATAACTGTTGAGGACATTGAATCACCGACCATCTTTATGATTAGTACTTCTACTTCTAGTTATAAACTCCCAGTTTGGGCACTATTTCAAGGTAAATACTGACACTATGCCACCAGGGGTAGGTCTCAGTAGATAACATTGGTGTTAGCAGGTTCAGAGGACAAGCTTTAATGGAAATTGCTATAACCTCAGAACTTGCAAAAGGAAGTCCTAAAGCCAAAAGATGCACCATTGGAGTTAAGGGCAATATGCTTGTTAATGTAGAGAGGTCTATTGGTATGATGTTAATGTAGAGAGGTCTATTGGTATGATGTTAGTGTAGAGTGTTAATGTAGAGAGGTATATTAGTATGATGTTAATGTAGAGTGTTAATGTGGAGAGGTCTATTGGTATGATGTTAGTGTAGAGTGTTAATGTAGAAAGGTCTAGTGGTATGATGTTAATGTAGAGAGGTCTATTGGTATGATGGTAAGGTTTCGTGGACGTGATGAATTGGATGTCTAGGCTGGACTATGTAGGCACACGGTCAGCTGACTAGATGACATATGTACGTGTAGTGTTCCTACATACATCTATCCATCAGAGCACCGTTACACAAAGCTTTGTTTGGTTCTACAACTGCTTTGAGCAATACTATATATTGTACTCAAAACCAGTCCCACAAAGCTTTTATTTAGTTCTATTAAAGTTGGTTTGAACCATACTATTTTACTCTGACAATTGCTTCGTGCAACTAGCCCCACAAAGCTTGTGTAGTTCTACGATTGCTTTGAGACATGCTATTTTACTTTGACATCAATGCAGTTCTACAGCTGTTTCGTGCAACCACAAAGCTTGTGTAGTTCTACGATTGCTTTGAGACATGCAGTATTTTACTTTGACATCAATGCAGTTCTACAATTGCTTTGAGGAACTAGCCTATATTACCATCTTGGCTCATCAAGGCTGTTGGTCATCAAGAAAGTATATATAGTATAGATGCAATGGAAATACATTGATGACTATATTCTTAATGAACAACTATGCTTCAAGGAAATGGACCGCTCGTATGCTTCCATTAAACTTTGTAGCTGATGTCTCCGTTAACAAGAGTCATTGCATCGCTGTGGACTGCAGACTTGAAGTGTTAATCTCTAGGAATGCTGTCGTCCTCAAATGTCCTGCCGAGGCCACCGTTAATATTGTTCTTTGTCCTACAGGAATGGCTGCCGGCTGGGCGGGATATTGTCCTGCACAAGGGGAGATAATTAGATCACTGTATCGTGGGATGTTCATTAGGACAAAATTAATGGTCGCCACAATGTTTTTCCAATCTTTCTAGCAGTATATGTCAGTCCAGCGGATCGATGGTGAAATTGGCATCGGTGCTAATCTGGATTGATAGGAGATTGTCTTCTTCACAGCCAATCTTCAGGTCGTATCTGAAAGATATTGGACTGAAATGGCGAAATTAAGAGCAGGTTCAGGTGGAATGTGTGCGTAATTTAAGTTATTATTTTGTTTTGAGTGAATACTGTTTACCTTCATTATGTCATCACTGTGATAGAATATGTATATAATAATTACACTATGTTGTTTTAAAAAAAAATTACAGTAAAAGTTTATTTTTTTGATTAGTGCTTTTGTTCAGTACCATTGGGTAGCTAGTTTAGATCCTAGGAATTATATTACTTACTTATTATTATTAATATTAAATCACAGTGAGAATATTGCTAATATTATTTGAATTCATATAAATATACTTGAAATCACTAAATAAAGTGCTGGAAAATAATTAATCAAACTAATGAATTATTGGCAAACGATTAAACCTAATTTATCTATTGAACGATATGTGCAAGTATTATCTACATAAATAAATATCAAGTGTTGCAAAGTAACCTTCTTCATGCAGGTGGCAACTGAAGATGCCCTATATGTATACCACAGTGGGTGTTAATAGTCCAGCTATGGAGACCTTATATTGACCTCCTTCATTATACAGGCAACAGGCGATGCCCAATGGAGCAGTGGCATACACAATCAACCGTACCTAATATATAAGCATTAATGATACCCCTTAGATCGTTACCCCAAGCATTAAATTTAATGGTACTTATATCACGTATGCATGCCATCAATCACTGTAGTGGTGTTGGGCGCATCCATGAGGAAGTCCTAGTGTTGCAGCTCTGTACGGCAGCAAGTAGGTTTATATGTGCCTTTGTGGGATTACACAACACGTGGGGTATTGTAACTGTTGTGAGTCAAACCACTAATCTACAATATGTGCCAGGGCTTTTCACACCCTATTGCTTTTATCGACGCCATTAATTTTTACAGGAATCACTTGCTCGCAGATTACGCTCCTAATTCAGCATCTGCCCCGGGGGTCGGCATTGTGTCGTCGCTCGCAGATTTTCTTTACGACGCCAATATTGCCAGACAGTGTTCATTGGGTGGCTCTGTGCCAATGCTAAAGTGCCAATGCTAAAGCTTTGCCAGCAGCATGCTCCTTTCCCAGGTGCTGAAGTAATTCACTGACAATGCGCTCCATTTCACTACTGGCGTGCTCCATTTCACTGCTGGCGCGCTCCATTTCACTGTCGACGTGCCGAGCGTCGGTGTGTGGCAGATTCATTTCAGCGTATATCACCAGTTGGTTGACGTACATTTACACCGTAGACAGGGAACGTGTTGTGTCTGAAAGTGATCAATTTCAATTTGGGAATTGTAAAAGGAAATAAGTTTAAGTAAATGATTTTCCATTAAAGTTATATATAAAAAGTTGTTTTTAACTGTTAGGTTTTGCCATAAAAATAATAATGTTCATATTTTTAAAGTAATCCAATTACCATTTATAACTTATATACACATTTTAAATGGAACATGCATTATACAACTACATCCTGTCTTTCATATATACATTTATTTTGAGCAAATATCATTGTGTATATTATACAGTAGAAGAAAATGAAATATTCCTTGCTCAGCAATTTCCTAAATGAACAGTCAAACCGTGTAAATATGTTTGTACCATGTAGACTGACGTCAGTTTGAAGTGTCTCAAATGCTCAATCCATGTAGTTAGGATGACTGCATGTTAGAGGTGTACGTGTCAGAGTGTGTCTTGGAGTGTTTGACTTAAGATAACATGCTGCATTCCTGGATTAAAGCCCATTATCACCCAGAACCAACATGAGATTGCCCTGGAGATTGGCGTAGACATTGTGTCAACACAATTAATAGCTGTGGTCTGTACCACTATGACATCATCTGCCCCGTGGCCGACATCAAAACCTACTTTAAGTCAGCCCGGGATCTACACATTCTGTGAAAGTAAATAGCTGTATCGGTTTGTAAATACGATGATCTAACTGTTTGCTATCTAAGTGTGATAATGGGGAACTACCAGAGAACTGACTGGTCTCTGCGATAATAAGGCCTATACAATCTCTATCTGTTCTCTAAATGTCATAATGAACCCTAGATGTGATGTCTGTATGTTCTCTAATTGTCATAATGAACCCTAGATGTGATGTCTGTCTGTTCTCTAAGTGTCATAATGAACCCTAGATGTGATGTCTGTCTGTTCTCTAAGTGTCATAACCCTAGATGTATTCTAAATGTCATTACTATAAATAATGTCTGTCTATTCTTTAAGAGTGATAACAACATCTATATTACGTCTATCTGTAAGTGTGATGACAGTGCCTATGATTTTTACTTGTTCTCTAAACGTGATAACAATCCTTCTACCGTATATTTTCTGTCATCTAAGCTGGCCTATTTTCATTATCTGTCTGACTTTTAGTTGCACGATGTCCTACAAGATAACTTTTATGCAAACTGCAGTTTTCAGTATCACTGATTTTCTGTTCTCCGACAACCGAGAAAGGCAAAACGACCAAGATAAGGCCATTAAAGGCTCTAGCGATAAGTAAAGCATAGGAAAGGAGACACTTTCGCGCAGTCAGCCGAACATTGACTATTGTCCAGACGTGTATTATCCTGATCATGATAGTCTATAGTGACTGGTGTTTGCTGTATCAACACAGTGGTATACTCATATAATAACCTGATCCTACCCATATAATAACCTGATCCTCCCCGTATAATAACCCGAGCCATGCCACAGCACTGACCACAACAGGGGAACAATTACTGTCGTGTTCTTGTGTGCTCGTTGTAATACCTGCCCCTCCATTGACTGCCCTATTCGCTGTTGTTGTACGATTACTATGAGATTAGCATAGATCAGTGTTGTTGTCCACAAAAACACCCCAGAAGGTGGTCGGTAATTAGGGGGCCAGACTTGCCCCCCAGAGCAGGTTAGGGGTCAGTTTGTGTGTTCTGATCAGATTCGCTCAATGTTTGTTGGGCGGCCTGTTATATTAGGACTCAATGGGCAATTGTGATGTGTGCTTCATTTTTGATGATGATCAAGTGATGTCAAACATGGACTAATAATGGGCCATTAGTTATGAGGGGGGCGTCTCAATGTGAGAAATAATATTAGAGGGACTTTCTCAAAGTTTTTCAGTACTTATTGTTTGATTTTATGCATTAAACATTATTTGATCTGTATGGACATTGTTAAATGTTGAACTGTCAGGGCTGATAATCTCCCTTTAAACTACATTATTTGGTATACATGACATCAATTGATATTGATTGATGTTCCAAATGTCTGCCTTTCAATCATCCAACCAGATCTGAATTACTAGTATTCCGACTCATTGCAGAATTACTGCCAATAATTTGAATAATTACTTGCATCAAATAATAACGTCTTCATTTTAATTACTTTTATGGCTTTAAAAACACATAGAGAAGATAGCCATACGTTTAGGCTTATATTCAGTATAATTAATAACGATCCAGTAGCCTTGGACACATAAATTTAGTTTAGTTTTATTTTATCAACAAATTACTTCCAATTCTCTACAGCCTCCAGGTACTGGTAGACACACTGGAAGATGAACAGCACCAGATTCTTCAAACTGAGTTCCAACATTTTGTAAAAAGCTTCACCACAAAATATCTTCACGGCCCTTTAATTTATTTTGTTGAATATCTGTTTGCAGGGCTCTGTTCGTTTCCAAGAGTCAGACAGTTTCCGAGTGGTGGTCAACGTGACGGCGGTCTCGCTGCCCGAGGCCTACGCAGTCCAGGCTGATCTGGTCAAGCACAAGGACACCTTACTGCTGCAAGTGGTATGTATAGCATCAAACTGGTATTAAATGAACCACACTACATTAAAAATAGTGGAAAATAGTCATCAAAGACATCCATTTTTAATGATTTAATTTTTACAATTTAATTTGAAAAATGTTCTAGGTTGAGCCTTGCTCACATCATCCCCACCACACCTGACACCCATCATAGCAAAATAATCAACATAAATGATAATTAATGTTTGAATAATAGACAATGAATACAGGTCTACCAGTTATGAATAATTTCCCTACTCGCCCTGTTGCTTTTTAAATCTATTTTATTTTACAATCACAATTTTTGTCTTCTCAAAAACAAATATAATAAATTGTCTAAAAAATACATCTCTCTGACAAGGACTACTAGTTGAACACAAAACTGTTAAACATTACACTCTCAAAACTAAAACTAAAATCACTCTCCATGTCTGTCTCCAGTACAAGAAAGCCTCCTCGCCTGGCTACAGCCTCATGTGGCTGTTCGTGGGCATCGGGGCGGCCACGTGTCTGGTGTTCCTGTGCGCCACCATCTACGCCGTCTGCTGGATCACGTCGGAGCGGTCCATGTACGATCTGGCCGAGAGGAAGAGCTACGCCAGCAGCAGTCAGCCCGGCATCTACCGCTCCCGCAACAGCATGCAGATGGCGATACAGCAGGGTGGCGAGCTGGCTCTCCTGGCCGAGGAGGTGGACAACATACACAATGACGACACGCTGAAGAGAGTTCCCGAGATGCCGGAGGAAGAGGAGGCGGAGGCTATTGAGATGGTAGGTCATGGTCGTCTTGTGACTCCCCAGGCATTGGAACCATTCGGAAAGATTGTAACAAATGTTAAATCTTTGATTAAAAGTTATGCTTGAGGCTATTGAGATGGTTGGTGAAAGTCATCGGCTGACCTCCAGAAATTTGAACCATTGAAAAGGATTTAAAAGTTAATCTCAGTAAAATTTTGAGGACTCTTAGAATCTTCTACAATATGTACCGAATCTTGTATTTTTTTTTTACCGATTTGTAGTATTTTTTTATTTTTATTTTCGAATTTGAACTCATTAAACTCTTATATATGTGTTGACAGATTGTATTGCATATTAAATTATAAGGTTATAATCATTGTGCTTTATTGAATGTGGATAATGATTATCTCAAATAATAAAGAATGCTCTTCTGTTGCAGGAAGAACTGAAGCACAAGGAGAAGAATGAGGAATCCAACGACAGGAATGAAGACGCCAGCGCTAATGTGAATGACAAGAACCTGGTCAAGAGTCGGTTCCACGCACAGTCGAAGAACGTCCACAAAGAACTGCTGAAGAAAGGCAAGAGGAAGCGATTCCGCAGACCCAAGGCACCGAGTGAGACGTACGACACCGTCATGGAATACCCAGAAAACTCCTCTGAGGGATCGGCACCTTCCGACCCAGACGGCGAGGAGAAAGACGAAGAAGGAAAACCTAAACACGAGATTAAGGAACACCATGTGTTCAGACAAGGCCGAGAGATGACGACATTTCATCCCAAGCTGACTCGCTCGGGCGATGGACATAGAACCAGGGATGGAGTCAGTCCTCAGCATAAGGTGACATCACCACCTCCTGTGCAACCACCTGGAGCAGAGTCCTCAAGAGATGCCGCATCCTCGAGACCTGATTCCTCGGACCAGGCGGATCCTTCGCTGTCCGATCCCAACTATTCCCCGTTCCTGGTTCAGGCCGACGTCCATCAGACAGGATCGGCGTCCGAGATCCTCCGGAATCCTCCTGACAGGAAGAATCCTGGGAATCACGGACCTCATACTGTGAAGATTCCACAAAGGAAAGTGGCCTTTTCTGACGACGAGAGGAATGAAGAGAAGAGCGAACCGAAGTCTTGTCATGAAGCTCTGGAGATATTTCAAGAGGTATGTTGGTCTAATATCTAAGTCTACTTGTCTTCAGAATCTTCCTGCTTGGAAGCAGAAAAAGTTAAATATCCTTACTGTCTTTGATATCACCATATGTAGAATTATACACTATTTCAGGGTATCGTTTCTTGAAGCTCTCATATCTACTACAAGACCATAAGGACTCTCGTAACCTCGCTGTATGCTGTGGTCTCCTAGTAAAGATGAGAGCTTCAAGAAACAATATCCTGGTTTCTTTCCTTAGTTCCAGGAGGTATGACCTTTCATATCCATATTCTTAGATAATCATGAAATTTGGAATTGTGAACATTCTTGTTTACTTTGCCTTAGGTGTCACGGAGGTATGACCTTGGTCAGAGTCTAGGCATCATTAGAGAAGGAATACCTGAAGACGAGGGCATAGGTAATGGTGCCGAGGCTGAAAACAGATACTCTATATACGGCAGTAGTGAAATATTCGACACTACGGACATGGCGGACAGGGTGTACTTTGATATTAACGACTCAGACATGGAGATCGGCCCGATTGACTCGGACGACAGACTCTCTGACGGCAGTGCCCACAGTGCTCCTCAGTCCGGGTTCAATCCTCACGGAGCTGGTCCAGGGTTCAACCCACACGGACCCAACCCGGAGTTCAATCACGGGTCTAGTCAAGGGTACAACCGTCCCAGCAACAACCACAATCCTCATGGACCTTCCCAAGGAAATCCTCACAACGGGACATCAAACCATGGAAATCCTGGCCATAGTTTGCCTCCTGTTGCTCCTAAACCCAATCGCAAACCTGCAGGTTTTACTACGTTCGGTATGTCTCCCAATGCATCTGACTCTAGTCGCCAACCCTTGGCCTCGGGGGGTACCGAGGACAACTCCCCTCCCTTACCCCTGCCCCCACCCCCCGAGGAAAGTCAGTCTGGCAACGGGGGCGAGTCAAGCTTTGACTTCCCGCCTCCCCCTCCAAAGTTGTTGAAGATTCCGGAGCAGGGTCTGTGGAAGGAGCAGACGTCGAACAGCGGCAACAACTACAACTACGTAGACTTTCAGAAGCCGGCCGGTTCCGAGGATCCCAAAGAAGAGCTGAAGAAACCAGTGATGAAAGGAAGAGGAAAAACTTACCAAGGGCCAAAATTGTAAGTCTGGGAAACTCGGAAAAAAATTGTTTTTCAGTTATTTGTGTGTTACTAAGACCTGGATTTTTTTCTCTAATTCTCATATTTCATATTGCATATAATAATGAATTCATTGTCGCATATGGGTGAAAGATTCCCACTGTGACATACGGAAATAATTCACTCATTCTTAACCTTGTATATGTGAACCTTAACCTTGGATATGCTTCAGCCTCCATCTGACACTGCTGTCCTTGACCTGTGTTCTGGGGGTCATTGGGGGTGTGTACAGCCAAGGTTACCACGACCCCACCACGGTCCACATCACGGTATACGCGCCACGGTCATTCTTGACCAGGCGGACCACCGTCTACTTCAATGAGGTGACCGACGGAGAGGTGTACTACGAGAAACCAGTCCGGGTGGAACGATTCGGTGAGAACACTAACCAACTGGAATGATTGAGTAAGAATATTGTAGTCAGGTGGAATGATTTGGCGTGAATAATGTAGTTGTGAAAAATTTACTTTGTCTAAAAACTCCTAGGAATAACCTGCGTCTATTATTGATCAAAATACTCAAACCATTAAATTACGACACAAATCAGCAAAGCCTTAACCCTCTCCCTGCTGGATTAGGCAGAGGCACTGTTCTTTAGAGCATCTCTGGTTGCCTTCAGCATGGATAGGGTTAAAACTAGTATATTTTTCTATTTTTAGCCTCGATTTGAATTTGAATTTCAGATATTGGTGATCCAATTTTGCGCAACTTTGCGTCCAATCTGTGCGACAATCACACATGTCAGCAGGGGTGCAACGAGGAAACAGGGCAGTGCATCTGTCGCAAAGGATACAAGATGGCCGACGGCCAATGTCGAGGTAGGTCATTGAAACCATGACGATCTTACATCCATATTTTGTACATTGAAAATTACAATACTATCTTTTGAATGTCCCAAATTCATTCATATTCTAAATAATATGTATGCATCTTCTTTTCTTTTGTAATTGTAGCATTTTATAGTTTAAAATGTGAATTGATGTTTCTTGAATGCGATTACATTACTGGAGTCTGTTGGTATGTTTTCTACTATCAGGAGAGTTTGGTAAGGCGTGAATGAAGGGAGATGGTGAACTACAACATGCATCTTGTATCACACATAAACTGCACATGTTAATTTGTGTCTTAAGTGCTTGCACTGATGTTTACGTCTGGAATACCATCGGATAATGTGAGAAGTAGATTTGGAAATGGCTATTACATAAATCGCTTTCAGTATTTGTGTGGTGTATAATTGGCTTTTATTCAAAATTTGTGTTTACTATTAATAATTTTAGACGAACTTTATAGGAATAAACATTTCTGCAAATTCAAGTTTTATTTATTATTACCTCAGTGCAAACATTTTAATTGACCACAGTGCAAACCCTTGACAATGGTATGAAGTTATTTTTATAAATTTATATTTATTATTATACTTATTTATATACATACACACCCACATACACACATGCATACACAAGTATACGTAATGCAGATATTGTTTTTCGGTATTTTGTGAACATCATCATCATGCATGCTTTCATGATTTGCATATGGCCGCCTCCACCAGGACGTGGTGTTAATGTTGTCATTCTGAATCTGGTGATTGGTCTAGCACTGCCCTTGAATGCTATAGCTCTTTATACTGTGCAATATATGTTTCAGTAATTTCTGTTCTTAGCCGGCATCCAAATTATGTTGTTTTTGATTGTCAGCAAAAAAAAAACCAGATAAATTTCTTAATAATTCCCCCGAAAAGAAATTAAATCAAAATTGTCTTAATGCATGACCGAACAAAAAATAGCCTGAAATTTCATGACAACATCAAACGTGCAAATGACAAAATTTCATAAATTGAACGAAGACTAAACAGCTGTTTTATTTTTTTCTGCTTTGGCCGAAGGGATATTGGTAATTAGATTTATGTGATGATCGGTGAAAGGGAAGTGTGGGTAATTCCATATTTATTTATTTTTCGGATGTTTCAGATATTAATGAGTGTATGGAGGGAGGGGCTAAGTGTCATCTCACCGCAGGGTGCTTAAACAGTCCGGGCTTGTACGACTGTATTTGTCCTGGCGGTTTCTATGGCGATGGAAAAACATGCAAGGGTAGGTATAAACTCCAAATACACCTACCTTTGTTAAGTAAACGTAAAAAGTGATAATAGGTTTGATTAATAACGGGGATGGAAGATATGAGGAAATATATCAGTTGTAGATACGAGGGAAGATATCATTTGCAGATACGAGGAAATAGTTCATTTAAAGTTAGGAGGAAATATGTCATTAAAAGAAAAGAAAAAAGTATTTTAGAAAAAATGTATAACAAAAATAAATATTTTTGGAAATAATTATTCCAATTTGTTTAGGTCACAACTTTATTAAATGAATTATTTCAATTCTTTTGATCATCATAGGATTATATATTTGAACATTGATATTTTTTTACTATTATTTTATTAGTAGGAAATTTAGAATAGTCATTATATATATATCTACATGGGAATGTCTTGTGTATTCTCTATATTGGTGTTGATTTCAGTTTATTGTATGCAAGCAATTTTGTGTATTTTGTAGCAAATATTTTTATTTTGGATGCAGCTCTACAGATATTATAGCGTCTAGTCTTGCATTGTGCTGGTGAAGTCTGTGAATGTTGTTTTTTCGGTATTATGACTGTGATTGTGATTGGCTATTTCAGAATGTAGAGTCCCGTGCAACCCTGGGACGTACGAATTCCAACCGTGCACCAACACTACGCACAAAATATGCAGAGGTATTCGTCTATGTACAACGATACATGTTAACTTGTGCATGCTGTAGCATTCAAGCCTGTATGTTCCTCTACACTGGTGTTGTATGTTAGTGTGGAGGTGTGGAGCTAATCCCGAGTTTGAATCCTTCCTGGGTAACCCAGAACCATCACAGGCACTATTTTACGTCGGTGCGTACCCATGGTGCTACTCTGAGTTTGAATTCTTCCAGGCACTACGTATGTCAGCCTGGAGACACGGTGCCATGCCAAGTTTGATTCCTACTCGGTGTCCATGCACCATCTGTGCAGTTATTTCTCTCGGTTCACATCCAACAACTGTGGCCACCCACTCTAACATGGTTGTTGTCGGTTATCCTCCCCAACAAAAACAGGTCATTCTGTGATCACTGAAATACTGTGGAAAACAGTGTTACACCATGAATCATTAACCCTCTCCTTGCTGGATTAGGCACAGGTACAGCACTTTAGGGCATTTCTGGTTGCCTTCAGCATGGAGAGCGTTAATGCATTAGTGTCATGGTTGGTAATTTATATTACTAAATACAGATTCTATTTGTTATAAAAATATATCATGAGCTGATTTAGATTTGAAATCATCAATACCGTAACACTTATTTATTAGTTTATGAAATGCATCGATAAATGAACAAAATTATGTGCAACGTGTACTCCCAGTGGAACTACTTTTGTATCCCTACGCCTGTATTGCAGACTGCACCAAGGTCTGTCCTGACAGATACTTCATGTTGAGACCATGCAAGACTGACAGTAATTCACACTGCAGAGGTATGTTACTTTAGATACTAGATACATGTATGTCTGCTAACACCATCTTTCTCAATCTTTCTTAATTAAAAATTAGACTATGAATTCTTTATTGTTATCAATAATTGTTTTCATTAATCCACTTTTTTTTCTTCTGAAAATGTAAAAGAAAAAATTATTTTAAGTAAATAATATTTGTGACTTGATTGTCACATACAAAACAGGATTCTAATTTAGTTATTTAAATTATTTAATTAATTTCAGAGTGTAACAAGCAGTGCATGATGGGAGACTTCGAGTACCAGCAGTGTCAGAAGAATACCGACAGAGAATGCCGAGGTTCGTGACGTCACGTGTAATTTGGTCATTGAATTTCATTGGTATTACAATGAACCACTGATAATATGCTCTTCAATGTACCGCAGAATCAGATAAACTGTGGGTTTTGGCTTCGATCCCATTTTTCATTGACATATTCAAGGTGCATGTCATTCTACGAATAGAATTAACAATACAAGTATGTACAATGTAGCTTTTATTATTATTTCAATGTAAAACTTTGTCCAGATTTGATGATGGTCATCGGAAGGAAGTGATCATAATTTCACTTGAGAACTTGAGAAACATTACTCGATGGTAGTGTTGGGATTTGTTTTGCAACTGATTGACCCTTTCCATGCTGGATCAGGCACATTCTCTGCTCATTGGGGCATCTCTGATTGCCCTAGCATGGAGAGGGTTAATGACCAAAACAGTTCTGATTCTCTGCGTCTCCCTGGTTCTAGGTCTAAATACTCTACCTGTCCCAGAGGTATCACAAAACATAATTCTGGAGAATCTGTATGGTGTGGTCGACCAGACGGTCAGAGAGGATTATCTCCCTTCCATGCAAGGGGACACCATTGTCTTCAATCTGAACAGAGGTGAGTAGATGGGATCACCCCATTGATGAAACTATTTAGAGATGTGTAAACTCACATAATTATTGAGTAAAAGTAGGTAACTAGAATGTCTTGTTTTTCTTACTTTCAATCAATCTTCACAAAAATGAACATCTTTACTTTGCTCAAGTAGTGATAGTTTTCACAGCAACATTGAGATTTGGATTACAACATCATGAATGATCAAGGTGAAGAGTTGTCTTTTCCTGTTTCCAGGGAGTGACATGAAGGTGAAGGTGACCATGAGGTCAGTGCAGGCCGCCCAGCTGTTTGTGCCGATCAACTCGTCAGAGAACGGCAGCTTCAAGGCGATACCCCAGTCTGGCACCCAGAGTCAAATACTGCGACAGTTCTGCCCGTCGCCGGTACCCGACCACTACATTCTCCACCACGACAAACTTCTGGTAAGACCACATCTGCTAATGTGCAGGTGTTTCTTAATCTCTCGAAGCTCTACAGACATTTATTATAATAATGAAGACAGGCATGGCAATTTAAAACTGATCATCATTTATTTAAAGCTGGATATACTAGCGCAAATTGTATTCAGTAAAGAAAAAAATAAATCACTTTTGATATTTTCCAAAAAAAATATTTTCTGTGCGAGTGGATGAAAGATTCCTGCTGTGACGTTAAACAACATAATCACTCACTCACTCACTCACTCAATCAATCAATCAAACAATCAATCAATCAAACAATCAATCAATCACTCACTCACTGTGCATCCTGGTGTTTTCAGAACGTCACATACAGCATGGACGCGAGTCAGACGCCGATGCCCTGTCAATCATACCAGACAGTGGGATATTTCCCAGGGTACACCGCGGCTGGCCCCTCCCACTTCATGTACTCGCAGCCAGGACCAATGACAGACTTGTTTGACGGAATCCGGCCAGAGTTCTTCCAGACGTCGTCGATCTGGGTCGAGAAGTCGAAACGGTAAAATTATTTCCACAGTTGAGATTGGAACAGTTCCTTAAAATTAAAATTAAATCCGACACTTTCAGCATTTAATCATGGTGGAGAAATAGTAAAAACATTAATAAGTCTTCATGTAGACTACAACTCTGGGACTGAATATTCCAGGTGCCAACACTACAGCAAGAGATGCGAGGACTGCACACGGGACTGCGCCCGGCAGATGGTGCAGTCCAGCTCCCAGTGCTCGGTCCTGGGCAGCGAGAGTGACAACGGCTTCTCCCCGCGGCTCCGTGTCTGTTACACCTGCTGCGCACACAACAACTGCAGCAGCGACTGCAAGGACTACCACAAGCGCCACTGCCAGCCCAAGAAGTGAGTCTTTAGTGGGCATAGAACGGTTAGCCTTTATATCATTAAAATGAGAGCTTTTTAGCTAGACGGAAGTAAGCTGGGTTGTTTGATTTTCACTCTCGCCATCGTGTAACATGTGCTTGCATCTTTCAAAGCAGCTATCTGCTTTCTGACAAAATGGGCAGCCCTAGGTAGTTCTCCTTTCTAATGTTCTGTCACATGTCCAGTACATGTTCTATTCTTTAGAATGGAGTGAGCCAGCACAGCACAGAGTAAATTGCCAGTGGCAGCCATGTTGGATTGTGTACTGTGCGG
>JAUTBZ010151338.1:0-11702 GCA_032361785.1 Lepetodrilus galriftensis
GTAGAAATATGAACGGATATTTAAAAAATCGCAATCGAAGTGGAGGTGGTGTGGATTTCCAACGGTCGGAGTGATAAGCCTTTCTCTTATAGACTATATCATTACTATATGCCGTCGATGGCGTTTTTGAATATTTTTTATTTTTTGAATTTCTTGATTTCTTTTTTTACAGAATATATTTTAAATAAATGTACATTAAGAAAAACATATTAAAAAAATATAGATATATATTTAAAAATATAATGGCCCGATTAAAGTGCCTGTGATTGGACCCTCCTGGGCCCGTATTCGTGAAACTTCTTAGCCAATAACTTCTTAGTGAGAAAGGAGCTCTTCAAAAATTAACATAAGCAGGAACCCAGTTAGGCAAATTCTTAGTACTTTCAAACTTCTTGGGACTTACGAAGTTTCTAGACGACAGGCCCTGGTCCCAAGAGGCTGAGTTTTCGGGGATAAAGAAGTCGAAAATAATGGACATTTTTAGCCGTTTTCACACACGGTCTTACTGATGTAGGCCTGTCTGATGAGTTTCCAGTTTGACTGAATGGCTTCGTCAATAGTTCAATGGTTTTTCTCATGCAAACAAACATTCTTGAAATATGGGTATGCGTCGTACCAAACTAGGCCAATTTTAACGACTCGCTCTCTCTACATTGTTGATATTCTTGGCATATTTTTTCGTGAATTCAGTTATCGAATGAATAACCATTGCATTTGACCGAATTTTACAATATTTGGCTACGTAAATATACTTGATACCGAAAAAAGGCATACTATCAGTCTATCACGGATGATTGGCATATACTAGTAACGGACAAACGAATTTCGATCTGAGAATAATTACGCTTGATCTATCCACACAAACGTAGTTATTTACTGATGTACTTAGTCCCTAGTACACGATAGTAAACAAATAATATTTTATATTAAATAAGGGAACGTTCCGCTATTTATCTTGTTGTTGATGCATCACTGTTCTAAGTAGGAATGTGCGAGCAAATTAGTCATTTCCCCTTGTGCGCTTTTTGGAAGTACACACATGTATATATGCCGAGTGAATGTACTTTGCAGTTATAGCTAAGAACTAGTCCAAAACAACCATAAATATCTGTGATATTATGCCTTTAAATGACCAAAATTGCAGTGTATTAATACTGAATTTGAGCATGGCATGAGTGGCATGATACACGTGCATGTCGTTCTGTTGTGGGACGTCACAGTTGTCATTGTACCCTCCTATCATTTCGATAGAACACGATTCTTAACATATTCCTCACGTAATTTAGTTTTTACGAATGGGACTATTTCAGTACTAATTATATCTAGGGGCGCTTAACTTTTTTTCAGTTGTATATATCTAAGTTCTAAGATAGCTTATCACTAAATTTAAAAGAAAGGAGAATAAACACAGGTGGCCAGACCTGTAAAAAAAAAAGGATTTTGTACTCTTATTGAAAATGTTAATGTTTCACTTGGATTGTGTTTACCATTAGGCCGATATAACGAGTTTGATGTCGATCAGCTACTGGAATGCTAGAAGATCACCAAGTAAATGTTCTAATTCTTTATTAGCATACTTTGTTCTTTATAATAATACTTTAAATTCTCGCCTCCAGTGTAAGATACTGGTACTAGAAGTCTAGTAACCACAAATAGGTCTCAATCGGGTGTTGATATGTCATCGATGTAACAGTCACATCAAAACAACATACATTTTTTTTTAAACATGAAGCTGCAACGGAGTTTACCAAGCACTTCCCAATCGTTCATACTTCAGCAAACCATTAGATTGATGTCGATTCTTAAATAACAAAAATAAAAAGTGTTGTCATTTATTAACAAACTTTATTTCATTTAAAATGACACATCTATTAGATATTATTTTTGTTTAATATATCAACATGGCCAGCATGTTGTCCTTTCACATGCCTTTCTCTTTCTCTCTCTCTCTACCTCTATATTTTTCTCTCTACTTCTCTCTTTCTCTTTCTCTCTCTACCTCTCTCATACATCACATCAGTCTTATACCAAGCTTACTGTCCAGAAAATGACACACACAGTTACAACTGGAACATTGTACAATTGAGATGAATAAACAAAAATTACAAAGCAAATTAACTTGATACGAACAGGCAATGTTTTCTCTGATATTTTTAGCATTAATCATTTTCACTTGACCATCAAATTCATCATAACATAGGTCGGGGTAATTTGACCATGACAAATAGTCATGTAACTAATGTTGGAGTAATCCGTTGTAGGATTAGTGGATTGATCAATCGACTCATATTCAGAACTCGTTAGTTATATAGTTGACTCACAAGTCACATATCAGCTTATACTAATCGTGTCTATTATCGTAAGGGAAAAGGTGAATAGTGAGGTGGGGTGGTCAATTATTTAAAACAAAATGCTTTAATTATCTGGTTAAACCTCAGCTAGGATATGACCAAACACACACACATACTCTGACATGATTTGATGTGATTTTTCATGAGAATAAACTCTGTTCTGTTCTGTTCTGTTCTGTTCTGACATATGTTTCAGTAAGAATTGTTCATCAATACGTGATGCCAACCTAGGCAAGTAGATTAAAGAAATACGTGATGCCAACCTAGGCAAGTAGATTACAGAAATACGTGATGCCAACCTAGGCAAGTAGATTACAGAAATATGTGATGCCAACCTAGGCAAGTAGATTACAGAAATATGTGATGCCAACCTAGGCAAGTAGATTACAGAATATACAAAGTGTTGGATATGTAAAGCAACAATTACTGACTTGTAAACAAAATTCCCAAGATCTTTACCATTTCCATGACAACGGACTGTAACATTTTCCAAATACTCATTGATACAAATAGGCACAGTGAGTGAGTGAATATGGAGTTTAACGTCGCTGCGGGAATCTTTCACCCATTTGCGACGAAAATAGGCACAGAAACATATTAATTAAGAAGAATAAATTACAATGGACAATGAAATTCTGCTCATAGCTGAAGTGATATCAAACTGGACTTGATTATTTCTTGGACAACTCTTTCATTATTAGCCATTCATGCCTATCAGAGATCACAGTCTACTGCATTGTAGTCACAATGTAACAGTAATAGCACTATCCTCGTGTTTGCAGGCTTACTGTCGAGATGTGATGTTCCACGAGAGTACAGTCAGCGTCACTGGTTCCTAAAGTCGCCAGCAGCACATGGAATGTCTCCAGAGGTACGAGGAAACCTAGCAAGACATTTCTGGGCCTGTATTCTCGAAACTTTTTAGTGAGAAAATAGCTCTTCAAGAATTATTAATATAAGCTGAAAAACAGTTAGGCAAATTCTTAGTACTTACGAACTTCTTAGGACTTACAAAGTTTCGAGAATACGCGTCCTGGTCTTCAAAATAAATACTAACAGCAGTGAATTATTCCAAAATAGTTTGTAAATACTAAGAGAAAACCTAGTATTTATTTGGAAGACCAGAAATGTCATGCTAACAGCAGTGAATTATTCCAAAATAGTTTGTAAATACTAAGAGAAAATCTAGCATGATATTTCTGGTCTTGCAAATAAATACTAACAGCAGTGAATTATTCCAAAATATTTTGTAAAATTCCTACAATCCATGGAATAATACTGTAAATTTCTGTTCTATAACGTGTTACATATATTTAACGATTCAAGTTCCAATATAAACTAGTGCTTTCTATCTCTTATCACGTTCCAATATAAACTAGTGTATCTATCTCTTATCATTGATGAACTATATGTACAAGTATTACCTAGTTACTAGTATACTAGCAATAGCAGATGAAACAAGTGTTACTTAGAATACAAGCCACTGTTTATAGTTCACAGTGACATAATCACATGACACAATACAAATGTTGAAATCCTACGTGAAATTTGGAAACTGTCAACATTACTTTGTTACTGTAACTGTACATGTTTTATTTTCCACCTGAAACGTCAGTGCCCTATATAAAATAACAATTACAGTACTAAAGTGCCACCCTACATTGTTACCACTCTAGAAAAGTAAATTTGTGTAAGTTCTTTTCACCATATAATACATTACTGTGTTCGAATAATTAGAAAATTACAATTTTTCGGCGATTATTTTAGGTGTTCGAACTATTAGAGTGTCCGAATTAATAGAAAAATTACGGTACACATGTAAAAGGTCACCTACGTTTTAGACTTTCTTGTCAGGTCGCAGTTGCTAAATATACATGCATTTTAGGTGTTTATATATTTATAAAACACCTGAACAAATCTAGCATATATATATATATTTTATGTTCGAATGATAGAAGCATGACACTGTGATAGTAGAAATATTCTGACTTGTGTATCTTTGAATGAAATTTCCTGAAGACAGTAAATAATACAATCATAAATATAAATATCTCCCTGATTGTTCACAATAAGTTGGAAGAAATGTTTTCACACAGTAACATGTATGCACTGCAATAAATAGATCATGATTTTATAAATCCTTCAGATTAATTTAAAACATTATATCATATAACTGAAAAATATAGTTTTTACAGCCGTATAGAAACAAGGCACATACAAATGTAATTCTGAATATTACATAAGATTTCATTATAACAATTTCAAATCATATTGATAACCTTTCCACTACTAATTGTAGTGTTTCACTATACATGCATAGTAATAAATACAACACAGCAAATAACACAAGAATTATCTTGATATGAGTGAGTGAGTGATATGGAATTAACACCAAAAATTCAACTAGTTTAATAAAAATTCAATGTGTTTTTGTCTCTCCCCAAATTTGAACCAATGTAAAGCCCTATGAAAGACACACAATTAATCCCCATATATTTGGCCAGCCTAAAGACGGACAACTCAGGACACAGGTGACCTCCATGATACATAGCGGTCAACACACTCACCCTGCCAGACCCTATACTCAGCCACACACCAGGGTACAGAGTGTTCAACACACTCACCCTGCCAGACCCCATACTCGACCTCAGTCAATGATTATCTAAAAATAGTGTTGATTCATGACAGTAAAATGAAAGACTGATAGCTTCTTGGAGCTCTCGTTCAGGGAGCACACACAATGGATAATCTCACAGTCTGCATTCTGGTAATCACCATATACTTAAACAGTAAAATATCTGCAATCTGCCAATATGGCAGAATATTACAAGCACACAGTCAGGTAATCATCAACAATTTCCAAAAGAAACATGATTCAAACCTCTTCACACATTCTCAGCCGAATAATAAATGTCTTTGAAATATTCCCAACATATCAACAATTTCCTTCCATATAGCAGAATGCACTCAACAATCCATTGTAGTTCTATGTTCATAACAAGTAATTACATTGGCAACAAAACAGAATCAAGGAAATATAACAAAACCTTTAAACGGTTCTGCTGTCTAGGCACATAGGTCTAGAACAATGTTAATATATACAATGGATATCTATCTACGGTATCCCACATTTGAATCAAACACTATCTTCATAGACCTTTCATACTAAAGTTCAGTTGTAGCCCTTGTGTACTGTCTCTGATATCACTTCTTGGCTAATCAGTGATCAGTGATGTTGGTGCAACTGTGGAAACCATATAGCCTACGAAGCAACAGTCATCAACTTTCACCATCCCCTTCTTCGTATATCTGGAAGAAAGTACATCCAAGGTATATTGCAACTGTTGATCAACAATAAGAAATGATATGATAACTGCACTGCCACGGTACTGTGAGTGAGTGAATATGGAGTTTAACGTCGCTGCGGTACAGACAGCTCATTCTATCATGATCGCGTCAAAAAGTAACTTTCGCAAACATTGATGCCATGGACGGGATTGTTGGGCATTTACATGATCTCATATCAAATATGACTGATACAGACATCAGGGATTAAAACTTGTGTGTTTTTCAGATCTGACGCACTACAATTACAATACACTCTGCCCCCACACTGACTGTCCGACTACAATATCCCCTCCCCTCCAATCGACCAGCACACAGAATGGTGTCACATACCTTGGCGAAGGGGTGGTCTCTCAGGGAACTAGCGGTCCACCTCTCGCTAGGGTTGTGCACGAAGCAGTGAGACAGGAAGCTCTTGCCCTCGGTACTGAGGTTCTCGGGGATCGCCGGCGTCGTACCCATCCCCACTTTGAACATTATCTGCAAGTTGTTCTCTAGCTCATGCCATGGCCGCTACAATCATAACAATCAATGTTATATTTATATGTATGTATGTATGTACACTGATACAATATCATATGTGTTCTGTAACCATTAAAGAGAAGAAAGAAAAAAATACGAAAACAAATTAAACCAATCAATTTGCACATAATATATGGACATGGGTTGTATTACTTACTAATCAAGTTCTATGTTCTATTTTGGAAACAACATGGTCATTGAATCTCCCTCTGACATCTACCATATACTGTAAAACACTTAAATAATGCGGATGCAAATTTTAAATTAAGCGAAAATACTCCAGCATTGAATCTTTTGGGAGGTCTGCTTCAGTAACCAATAGGTACGAGATAATATATTCCAGGCTACTTCTCAACAAACTGACTGCAGCTCACAAAGACAAAACTCACTAGATACCTGTGCAGCCAGTTACTGCCTCTCGTAGCGCTACGATCAATCCAGACTGTGGAGAGTGACCGTGGTTTCTTACCTTCCCAGTGGCCATCTCCACGACGACACAGCCCAGGCTCCACACATCAGCCTTCCGTCCGCTGCCGTTGGGGTCGTTCTGAGTGATGACCTCGGGGGCCATGTAGGCTGCAAGTCCACGAGAAAAAAAACACATAAAGAAGGTATTTGTTTACACATAGAGCACTGTTGTCTGACCTCACAACTCTCATTCACTCGAGGTAAATCGGGAAGTATGCTGGAATCGTGGGATCACGTTATGAGTGTTGTGTTCTTGGGTGTTTGATTCGAATTTATTGGACTCGACATGACACTAGTGTTTGAATCAAAAACGGCTAAAGTTAGTGCTCACTGCAGACTAACCAACTGTGGTCATACTGTAGAATAATAAGCATGCTTTCGTGAATGGATTTGGCGGATGATAAATGTACACATTAACAGCGATTTTATTTCATCAGAAAACAATTATTTGAGTTTATTGGCAGGCTTACATACCCATTGTTCCAGCCAAGTTGTTTATTTCTCCGTGCATGGTGGTGTGACTCTTCAGTTTCATGGAGAGGCCGAAGTCTCCAAGCTTGACAGTGCCATTGGAAGTGATGAATATATTGGCGCCTGCAGAAGAACAATAATACACTGAACATCCACTGTAGTAGTTAAGAAAGTAGCAATCGTCATAAAGTGGAAAACGCTGTTACAATGTAGTTGGTAATATTCTAACCGCACAGCATAGAGTCTACAGTAGGCTTAAACCAAGGTACAATGCAGAGATAGCAAACAGAGGCTATGAAGGAAGAAGCTAGAGGAGATAATGTGTGCCGACCTTTAATATCTCGATGGACGATCTTGTTGTCGTGCAGGTGGTTGACTGCTATGAGGATCTGCTTGGTGTACTTCCTGATGATGCTCTCAGGCAGGCCGATCTTAGCAGCCTCCTCGATAGTGCCACAGTCGCAGTACTCCATGAAGATCAGCATCTCGTCCTAGTGGTACAGAAACACGCCACTCGCTAACATTGTACATACCAAGAACCAGCGATACTCTAATGAAAACTGTTAATTTTATATTTGTATTTTCCTCAACATTCCGTTCATTTCGTGTTTGTAATTTCCAACAATTCAAACATTGGTTGTTTAATTATTATCATTACTGTAGGTAGATGAATATGACATTTGAACAAGTGGAATGAATTATTGCTTAATAACATGCCAGAATTTGTTCATCCATATGCAATGAAGTAAGATTTGCACAATAACCATCCAATGACATTAACATTAACTATCCAATGACAAATTGCATACGAGTATCTAAGCACATACAAGCAGGAATACCATACATTACCAGGAAGATCTATATTGCTTGCACATCATGCTTACCTTGTGGACTTCCACTCCATAATACTTCACCAGATGCTTGTGCTGCATGCCTTCAAAGTTTTTTATTTCATCAGAAAATTCTTTGAATCCTTGTTGATCGTTGGGCTGCATCTTTATCTGAATAAACAGAGGCAAGATGTAAAGCCATGAGACAGACTACAAAACATATCTAGATTTCCTTGAGCCAGAATGTATAACTTTACGTCAGTGATCTTGTGATAATTGGAGGACATCATAATAATATATCCGTTTCAGCTTCAATGAGGTACCAACAATCTGTGGCAATATCGTCGGTGATTATGGAGTTTAAAGTCGCTACGCGAATCTTTCACACATTTGCAACGACAATATCAGTGATGTAGCTACGACAATATCAGTGATGTAGCTACGACAATATCAGTGATGTAGTGACGACAATATCAGTGATATAACAACAATCTGTGGCAATATCGTCGGTGATCATGGAGTTTAATGTCGCCACAGGAATCTTTCACCCCTTTTCAACCACAATATCAGTGATGTAGCGACGACAATATCAGTGATGTAGTGATGACAATATCAGTGATGTAGCTACGACAATATCAGTGATGTAGATACGACAATATCAGTGATGTAGTGACAACAATATCAGTGATGTAGCGACGACAATATCAGTGATGTAGCGACGACAATATCAGTGATATAACAACAGTCTGTGGCAATATCGCTGGTACGGTAACAATGTGTAGATGTACAAACCTCTTTGAGTGCCATCAGTTCTCCAGTCTCCATGTTGACAGCAGTGTACACCTTTCCGAACTGTCCCTCGCCTGAAAGTTACACCACATACTGTCAATATCTTTCTCTGACACACATGTACCGTCAATAACTTCCTACATTTTGTGTGTATTTTCTTTTTGTTTTTTTAACGATTCTTTCATTTATATCACGATTTGTCAGTTTAAAACAGGAGGAAAACCTGCAACATCCATAGTACTGAATGTTGCAGTAAACCTGCGAGCACTGTATGGTACTGACAGACCATGCATGATAACTGCATTGCCACGGTACAGACAGCACATCCTATCAATATCGCGTCAGAAAAGTAACTTTAGCAAACATTGATGCCAGGCTCCCAAGATGGGATTTGAACCTGTGGCCTGTGACTTAGAAGTCCAAACATTCTACCATTACCACCCTGCCTTTTTTAGAAAATTAACCTTCATACTCTTGTGAGAGTTCATTAATCCATAAGATGGAATGCTAATACTGTATGTTAATATTGGAAGTTCTACCAGCACTGCTACCGTTCTGCACGCTCACCTATCTTATTGCCTCGCTGCCATTTGAAGTTGACTCTGCGTACGTTGATGTGGTAGTCTATCTCGCTGGACCTGAGAGTGGGCCGCCCGATCACGCGCAGTTCTCGCAGCTTCTGGTTGCGCTCCTCCTCGATCTTCCTACACGCCAGCTTTAACTTCTCCTCCCTGGACAGCGCTGGCAGCGAGTCTGAAACACACGCACGTCAATAATAATAATCAGAAATGTACCTTTTTTTTTCCTTTTTTTTTTAATTGGTCTTTACAGTCACTTTCAAGATTCTTTCACTAATATCACAATAGGGCAGAAATAATATATGTCCAATATACAGTGAGTGAGTGAATATGGAGTTTAACGTCGCTGCGGGAATCTTTCACCCATTTGCGACGATCCAATATACAGTTTGTGTAGACAAATCAAATGTACATACTTTCAGGTAAATATGTTTGACCATGAATTATGTCAACAAACTGTGATTGAATGTTTTAATTGTACAATAAAATAAACCTGAAACATGTCTCCATAGAATGTTACTGTAATGCTGATTTTACGAATGCTTCTACTTTTACTAGAAACCAACATATTCTTTAACTAGACCCTCTCCCTGCTAGATTAGGCACAGGCACCTCCAGCATGGCGAGTGAGTGAATATGGAGTTTAACGTCGCTCCTCCAGCAAGGAGAGGGTTCAGCGGACAGATTGACGCCAGGACACGTACTATTCTCAAAGATTCCCGGGCTGGGTGTGGAGGAGGTGGAGTGATGGCCGGGCGGTTCGCTGATGGCTGATCGGTTGGACATGGAGCGGTTGACCCGCGGCGACTGCTCCGGCCAGGACACGATCCGCTGCATGGTGTGTCGCATCCCGCTCCCGTCCAGCGCCGCACTAGACTTGCTCATAGCCATGTGTGCTGTACAAAATAAAAATAATAAAAATAATAAAAATAATAAAAATAATAATAACAATAATAATAACAATAATAATAATAATAATGTACTTGTATAAGACCTAATATCCATATAGGGAGCAATCATATAAAATAATAATGAATGGCAAGCATACTGGTATTTAATATGCATGATTTAAATTAAAGTATTTCTTTTAATTGGGGTTTAAAGTAATTTTCTAGAACCTTTCACTAATATCATGAATTGTCAGGGCAGGAGGAGTGAGTGAATATGGAGTTTAACGTCGCGGGAATCTTTCACCCATTTGCGACGACAGGATAGGAGGAAACCCGCAACATCCGTAGTGCTGAATGTTGCAGTAAACCTGTGAGCACCGGCTGGTACTGACAAGACCAAGGATGATAACTGCATTTCCATACTTCTACTTGATGAGGAAAACAGGTCACACACAAGAGTAATAGCAAATAAACATGCATTCTGAGAACCATACAAAAAAATAGCACGACGTACGTCTACAAACAGATGTGGCTTATCCTCGATACCTCCAGAGACATATCTCCAATAGACCAACACGTCTATATCACCCACCTCTGAATTCCATCCACCCATCAGATGCTGTACTGACATGTCAATAGTAATGATTTTAATCGGCTTGAGAGAGATCTCAAAATGATTGTGAGTGAGTGAATATGGAGTTTAACGTCGCTGCAGGAATCTTTCACCCATTTGTGACGATCAAAATGATTGGTCATGGAAATCAAAAGGGGAGATAATATTAACCCTCGTTTGAGCATGGGTTTAGGATACAGCTCTAGGGGTACCGTGGATGTGTTGGGGGGTCTATTCCCCGGACCCAGACAAAATTACAATCAATCTAAGTGGCTCACATGGTTACGGTCAGGACATGGGTTAAGACAAATATTTATTCATTTTATTATTTCTGGTAACGTGAGCCAATCAGATTGCCGGGTATTGGGTTCGGGTCCGGGGAATAGACTACGAGTCCAGGACATAGATCTCACCCGTGGAGGGGCGTGACTTAGTGTGACAGTGTGACTTAGTGTGACAGCGTTTACTACTACCGGTGCTGTGACATATTACGAGACACATCGAGGTCTACGAGGTCCAGAGACACAGGTCTCAGGTCCAGACAGAGGTCTACGAGGTCCAGACAGAGGTCTACGAGGAGCACACGGAGGCTATTACGGAGGCAGTTGTGGTACTTACTGTCAAGCCAAACTTATTGTCTGCCTGTGTGGTTAGAACGTAGGGGGTTAAACAATCATTAGGGGGTTAAACAATCATGACGGGAATGTAAGTACGGGACAATGGGAAAGATTAAAGAACAGGGTATCGTTTCTCGAAGCTCTTAGACGCTAAGAGACCATAGCACGCTCTTTGCCGATAGCTAATACAATGCTAAGAGAGTGCTATGGTCTCTTAGCGGATAAGAG
>JAUTBZ010151349.1:0-11701 GCA_032361785.1 Lepetodrilus galriftensis
GTAAACATTGTAACAATATGTATGTGTGAGAGTACTTTCGTACAAATAATATACTAGTAATAGGAATATATAGAATAAGCAAGAACGTACATTTTAAATGCATGAACATTAATGTCTAACTGAGACGGCAAATTACATTCAACCGGTCATAAATAGGGACACAAAAGATAAAGGGCCATGTCAATCAGTGTCACACACCTCGGCATAGGCCTACCCCTACGAAGGGATTAACCTGTTAATGTGATTACATTACCAATCAGTGGAGGTATAAAAACAACACGATAAATCAAAGAACTTTGATAATTTCTCATCCCTAACCGTCTGTGTCTATGCAATTTATCAGTATTTGTATAGTATTTATATCAATATGTAAACGATATTTAACATTGTTGCCTACCAGATTGCAACGATAGGGAAGACTTCCCCTTCGTGTGCATAAGATGTTTAATTTATTCAAATTATTTTGCTTCCCATCCTTGGACTTTTGAAGATCTATTTAAAATGAAGTTTGTTACAAATTGCAAACTAGTACTCACGATGTCTCGCCCATCACCTCGGCACAGATATTTCATGTATGTATTTGTATGATCCAAATGTATGTCTATTTTGTAATGTACGGAGCGGCATTAACATAAGCAGTACATTCCCAGTGCATTAGACATAGTGATGTGTCGAACGGTAAGTTACCGTGATATGTTTTATTATGAATACTACCACTCCCTCTGATTACTGAATACCACTACCACTACTACTGATTACTGAATGGTGTGTAACCAGCTGGTAACGCTCGTACATTGAACAAATGTTAATGCTAACTTAACGAGAGAGAGAGAAAGAGAGAGAGAAGAGAATATGAATAGACCTGACGGTAATATTATGACAATAGCTGTGCTTTCATAATAAAGAATGAAGGAATGATCAAATATATTTGTTGTTTGTTGCTAATGATTGATATATAGTGAAAGAAAACTCGGAAAACCTACAAAACAATATAATAGTTGGCATAGTATAGGCATGTTATATATTGGACGTTTTAGCCAATTTCACATTGGACGTTTTCGCCAAATTTGGACGTTTTAGCCAATTTCATTTTGGACGTTTTCGCCAAATTTGGACGTTTTAGCCAACTCAGTTTTGGACGTTTTGGTGCTTGGACGTTTTAGCCAGTACCCTATAAATAGTAGTAGTAGGTTTATTATTATTATTATTATTATTATTATTAATAATTTGTATTTAGGGTCGTTTTCAAGATGTTTTCACTTATAATACGGCTTGTCAGAAATGTGTACCATTAACTACTATTTGTTCATACAAGAAATGGATTGGGCTAATTTGGGCTACACGTGATTCCAACTTAGGTAAAAACTACTGTTCTGCTCTCTGGTGTATTTCAGGACCTCCTGGAGAACATGGCTTGAAGGGACATTCTGGAGACAGAGGTCCGGCAGGTACGTTCTACATGTACATAGACGTAGATTTACCCGGATATATAGGCAGTGCTCCCCGGTGCATAGGCACCCATTCCAAGTCCATTGTAAGTCTTCTCAGATATATAGGTAGTGTCTGCTCATTTCGACAGTGTTTACCGATATATGATATAGACAGTATCCCCTGCCCATTTGGACAGTGTTCTCGGAAATAAAGGCAGTATCATTTTCCCATTTGGATAGTGTTCTCAGAGCTAAAGGCAGTGTTCCCTGCCCATTTGGACAGTGTTCTCATATATAAAGGCAGTGTTCCCTGCCCATTTGGACAGTGTTCTCAGATCTAAAGGCAGAGTTCCCTGCCTATTTGGACAGTGCTCTCAGATATAAAGGCAGTGTTCCCTGCCCATTTGGATAGTGTTCTCAGATATAAAGGCAGTATCATTTGCCCATTTGGACAGTGTTCTCGGAAATAAAGGCAATGTCCCCATTTGGACAGTGTTCTCAGATATAAAGGCAGTGTCCCCTGACCATTTTGGCAATGAGCCCCGTTCACAGGCAGATCTCCTATGTATGTGTGTGTACCTAGGCATCAAGGCAGTGTCCCTAACCACCCACCCCCACCCCACCACCGGCTTGTTCTCCCCGATATATAGTATGCAGTACTATGTTGTCTTTGGGGAATGGAAACAGTCACAATAGGCCAAAGTTAACAACTGCTGCCAATCTCTAGGCCAAAGTTAACAAATACTGCCAATCTCAAATTAATATAGGCATTATTAAGTTAATAACTTTGGTAATAGCCAAAGACAGCATCATAAATGTATGTGTATTATGCATGTGTGTCTGATTTGAATGCACGCATGTGAGAATCCTATCACTTAAGGTGGTTAAATAAGGACAACGTGTACACGACATAACTTAGTTCATGAATGTACGTGATCAACTGCTCGTGATGTGGTATATAGTTGGACCGATACGTGAATCCGTTCTGGGTTTGCAGCCACGGATAGAACGTACACGAAGATGGATCATTGCAAGGTATTCTGCAAGAAAGACAAACCCAGGGGTATATCTATAGACAGATTGATTGTCTACTAAATGTGTTTGCTGGTGAAACTCCATCGTGTTATTGATTGGAAACATCGAAACTTTACCTTGTAATGGCAGGTTGCGGATATCAGACTAATGCGAAAGGGCAATATATACCATCATCTGCAGTACCATGTATACTTTGACACGTGCGCAGCCGCGTACCGGAAATAGAATAAGTATCAGAGTCAGGGCACGCTAAAGCAAGGAACCGTAGTTTATATAACAGCGTTCAATAGCATAGGTGATCGACATTGAATTCTACTTCGACTTCGATCTACATTGACTGCTGTGGTAACGTTCTGATGGTCCACTCGTGTGGACCCTCTTTGGACTACTAGACCAAGACTAACGTGTTCACGACTTCCAGTCAAACCGGAGAAAATCTCCGACACAATTCCGTTCACGTCCGTTGAAATAGTAAATAAGGTGACAACAATACGACCAAAGCACTTGTTCAACTTCGCTATATATCGATCTTAGTTTGATTTAAGACCCGATGGAAAATATTATAAATAGTGTATTGCTAGAGCAGTTCCATGTCGGAGGTGTCTGCTCTTTTCTATCATCCCCTCTGACATTCAGCGTTAGGTCAACATTAATTTGGTATGAATATGTCAAACTGAAACCTGCACGAATATAACCTAGTCGTATTTAATCATATCCATTGAACATAAAAGCCTATGCCTGAGCTGATGCAGGTCGCCCTATGTGAACTAACAAACTGCTGCAGGAACAATATTATTTATTCCCACCAAAACAGTCCGTGGAAACACTGTTCAGCTTGGACCTTCCACAGATTACCTTAATTAGAAACGCATTCAGCTGCATACATGGCAATTTCCTGGCTGTAGTCGGTATTGCAGGACTGGGGTGCGTTCCTGCGTTCAACACCTGGTCATGTTTTCTAGTTTCTGTGTTCCAAATGCTATATCCGGTCATTGCGTGTTCTGCTAGTTTGTTGTGAATATCGTGCCGGAAGCACATACATCAGGCAGTAGGGTGGCAAGGACGGGAAACCGCATTTAGCCGTCAATAAACACCACTCAATATGTGTGTACCATTGCTGAATAAACTGTAGCAACACTCACGGCATGTAGTTGGCAAATTTAGTACTACGTCATGCGCCAACATACAGTATCAATAGAAGTGTATTCAAATGTTGTTAGTGGTATGATATTCAGTGAATGGAATAATGAATTAGTGAATTGGCGGAGAGGATGGATGAGTTGAATGGGGATGGGCACCGGCATATAGATGTTGGCATGTACAAGAACCAGTGCATGTGATGGTTCTGTGTGTGGATTGAATACATAAAAATGAGTCGATGGAAGAATAACTTAATAAATTAATTGATGGTATGGAGGTTGGTTTTGTTGAGTGTTACATTCGTGACTGATTTTGTAAACGGCTTGGCACTTGAATATATGGTTAGTGTGTGCATAGATTGTTGGGTTTTCAAATGTATTGATGATATTGTAAGCGACATGGTAATTGAGGACGTCGTGTGCTGATGGGCGGCACTGCAGGCTAGCAGAAGAGTGAAAGAGCTCGTGGAACCTGATATACCTGTAAAGTCTAACGCACACGGAAATACACCCAGTTTTTACCTACACAGAAACCTGTGTTCGGTGATTTTGTTTGCGGTGTGCATTGTCGGAAAACAGAACACAGTGTAACGGTCCTCACACACCAAAGGGGAGCGAACTATCAAAATAATTATTCTATTGAAATTTGTCGTTACGAATTTCGCTTTTGGTGTGAAAGCATATTTAGATAAATGATAAGGTTATATCTCGGAACGTAAATCGCCGAGTTAGTCTTAGGTATATAGATAAGCAATGATGTTCGTCGTGATGCCTGATGCCAGTGTAACTATAGTCTGACTGTGTTCGCTAGGTTTGCCTGATGCCAGTGTAACTATAGTCTGACTGTGTTCGCTAGGTTTGCCGGGGCAGAAGGGAGAGCCGGGTGTCGCAGCCTTGTCCTTATACTCGGGACTTTCCGTGGAAAATCTCCGGAATCTAGGAAATGCGAGGGGTCCTAAAGGTAAGCATAACATACTTGATATGTATTCATTAGTAATATCCAGTATTGCCACAACGCATATACATTGCTTTGGGGCGAGCTAGTGTGTGTCATCAGCGGAATTTGAAAATGTCAAACTGGGTCCTGTGTATATAATCTATGATAGTCTGAATATTTCTTAGAACTACGAACTGCTGTGAATCATTCTTGATATTATGTCCTTTACCACTCCTCGGGTAGTTCGTAAGATGTCGTATACGTAGCACTAAGAACTTAATTAGTATAACCCAGAAGCTTGCTTAACCAGTTAGCTTATGTTATTCTGATAATGCTTAGGGTAAATGAACCATTTCTTGGGAATCTCAACTAAATGTCAACTCATTATCGATATTCAAATATGTCTCGCATTTCATATGAATTGTTTTAGGTGGTGCACACGTATGTAGTGTAAACAATTGAGAGGCAAGCTATGCAATTACTTGTACATATAACTGTGTCATTATGAACTGGACAAATTAGGAACTATTGTCGAACACGGATTTCCATAGCTGGAATGGTATTAAGGTACCACGTCAATCGCTAACATAATAAATAGTCATATACGTAAGTCTGACCACAGGCACTTGCATCAGGCCATTATTTAAACAAATATATATATATATATATATATATATATATTGTTTTAATATGTATTTTCTTAATGGACTTTTATTTAAAATATATTCTGTCAAAAAGAAAATTCAAAAAATTCCAAAAATAAAAATAAAACAAAAACGCCATCGACGGCCTGATTCAAGTGCCTGTGGTCTGACTACATCTGAATACACTGTGCGGCACGTTTCAGATAATGTACTGCATCTCAGTTCCAAATGTCAGTGAATTGTTGTTGCAAATAGACCTACTTCATTGATGAAACATACTGTTGATGTAATATATCTACCAGTATTTTACCAGAACATCTTATACACTTTCTGGCTGAATTGCTAATAAGTAATCTAGCATATATCACCATCTAAAATATAATTGCTATAATTTCATAAACGAATGTAATAACTACGGCCTTTCTCTTTGTTCCCTTTGCCGGAACGTGCCTCATTTAATCAGTTGTCTGTCTTGCCCGTGATGCAAAGTGGACCGGCAAGGTTGGGTCCAATTTTGTCTGTGTGTTAGAAGCCAGGGTCACGGTAGTTAGACGTCTGACATCCAATTTCTGGTAAAATGACGAACCACAGTTACCTTCATACGTGTCTACTGGCAGCCGCAGTGTCGGTTGTTTCTTCCAGGTGTAGCTCTCCAGAAATTAAGCATGGTTTATGCAGGCCCGTCACTACTTACATACTATGTCAGAAATCAATTCAGGTTCTCCTTGATGAGCAGAAGCTCCTTGCAAAGAAGGTCGGTGATACAAAGTCAGCGATAATGATTAAAATGTGTATTCCTAATTCATTGAGGTGGAAGAAGAATGTCAAAACATGAAGGAGGAAGTAGATTACAGGGCAATATGAAATGTTAATGCTACGGATTGGATACCTTTACATGTCGCCTAGATACCGAGCACAACTATGTTATATACATGCATGCACGCCCACGTATTATATATATGAATGATGTTATTGTTAGTACTTTTATTATTATTTATATTAATGATGATGACGATGATGATGATAATACTACTAATAATAATAATAATACTAATAATAATAATACTAATAATAACATATTTATTTTATATATTTACTAAGTAGGGTGCATGAGAAACACCTCCTAACGTTTGCTGACATCTCCGCATTATTGTCGCCGGTCAATGGATTAGCCATCCTCAAAGCCTTGATCATTCAAAGCGTTGTTACGTTGTCGTAATGGTTGGGGTTTCATATCAACAGGAGACCGCGGAGACAAGGGGATAGTGGGTCCTGTTGGACCCTCGGGTACGTTGTCGTAATGGTTGGGGTTTCATATCCACAGGAGACCGCGGAGACAAGGGGATAGGGGGTCCTGTTGGACCCTCAGGTACGCGAGGACCCCCAGGGCCACCTGGACCCCCAGGCTTAGACGGTATGCCGGGAATAGACGGACTTCCTGGTGAGTGAATGCTGCTGTCTACATAACATTAATAATAATAATGATAGTAATAATAATAATAATAATAATAATAATAATAATAATTTTGATGATGATATTTAATAATAATGTTAATACTAAGACGATGCTGATGATTATGATGATATTTCTTAGTAATAATAATACTAATAATATATACCAATACTAATAGTGTTAGTATTAATAAAACCAATGTACGTATTTATATTGCGCCAATTCCACGCTCGGAATAGTAATCATGACACAACTGTAAATAGATCAGTATTGTGCATTCGCTTTCCTTCTCAGCCTCCTTGGGAGTATGCGCATACATACAATACGTGTATGTACCATGGTGTTGATACAATGGCAAACTTGCTAGCATGTCAAACGCATTTAAGCATAGTTCCTTAATAGTAATGGTTTACAATGACAGATTAATGTGTTACCTACATATTGTATGCAAACTCGAAAATATACACCGCAAGATAAGTACCACCCTCTCCAATCAGGTTGTACTATTCAGCATCATCATAGCGAAGATAAGATAGTATTTCAAGCGCTTCACCCTAAGAGCAGAGGATGAAGAAATACATGCATTGACGCTGTTGACAGCTAATCTAACTAGAAAAGCAATGTTGCCACTCTTCATTATATGATATTATATATCACTGATACGAATTTGCTATATTAAAATTTAGATATTGTCTTACGAATACATATTCAACAGCATACATTTAGGTAACATGAAACCTCGAAGAAATATAATATTTTGAAGTAGATACCACTAATGGGTGATAAACTTTCATATATCTGTGCAAGGATACATTGATATTCAATTAAAAATATTCTTCAAATAGAAAATGTCTTCTAGGTATGTTACTGTATACATTTGTGATGCATTATAGCGGTATATATATATAAAGCAGCGGCTAATATTAACTGAAATTAGCACTAGCCACACAGGACTAGTGGGGTAAACAATATACTAGTCAACTTTCACTAGTACTGTCAGTAAATAATAATAGAAAAACACAGAACTAACATATCAAGTATCAATGTGTTTAATAAGGGACTCAGGAATAGAGATAAATATATCTAGATCTAGTCTTGTTTTTATACATTATAAAAACAAGGTAGGTGCTTTGAAAATGTATCTAGCCATGCAGGACTACCATATCTAGGAATCTACTAGTCCGACCCAGAAACCACTAGCCATTGGGTGATAAACCTTCATAGGACTAGCATTAGTATTAACCTCTGTAAAGGCGTCTAAATGTCCAGTTGTCTTATATTAGCGATGATTACTGAGTCTGAATGAATAAAACGCCACAGAAACGTGATCGTAAACTATACTTGGAATAAAATATCACGAACATGACCTTTTCTTAATACGCGTAACTATACGCGCCGTCTAACGAGCGATATGATGATGCCACAGTTAACATCGGAGGTCGTATTAATTGTAATGTCATGTTACTACACAGCTAGAATTGGAAGTGAAATTATCTGGATAAATCCTGTAATTCGAAGTAGAGTAATGCTTTCTTTCGTTCTTCTAAGACCAAATATGAATGGATGTAATCTGGAAATGTTCATTCATGACTATTAACAACATCTGCCAGTGAATTGTATCCACACGAGACTTATAGATAATAATCATTCACATAATTTGACATGTCCCATGAATTCTAGATCCAATTTGCATGTGTTTTCCTTTGTATTATTACTTATAACGTATAGGTATAGACCCACAATTCCAGAGAAGAACCGGCCTCTGGATCATTATAATGTGGATGTATAATGTAGACGGCAATGTGTGTCTGCGAGATACCTACATTACACTATCGGTGCACTGGTTGAAAGTTGAATCGAAAACATTTCGTGAAAAAAGTTCGAAGATGTAATTCTTTTTTTTTGGTTGGTGTGTGAAAAAACGCCACTGATAGATGAGCCTGTCCTATCGTAGCGGTTCGCAGGTGGATGTACGTAAACGCGTGATGGATTAGTAAGCTAGGAATTGCTGGGCTGAGATAAAGCCAGGACACAAAATACCGATGGAAGCAGAGGGAGAATATAATTACATTTCAGACCATCATTTATTATACGTGATGAACGGACGCGACAGGACAGAACTGCCTAGGGATTATGAGGTGTCCGCCGTGCATTGCGCTGTCGGAGCAAACCCATTTTTTTCAGATGTTCTTATAACGCACCTATTTGCGTGTCTACATTTTAATTCAAAGTGTACCGCGGACTGTTTTCAGCACGTACTGCACGCCAGAGAACGTCACGTCTGGCTTTGATTTTGGCAGTTTTCAGAACACCCTGACGTCCACCTTGATCAAAGAGATGAGCAAGAAGGAATTAAGGATTTGAATTTCCAGGATGAATTCCTGCAAGAACTGACTGCTCGTTATGCCCATACAATGTACATGTTGTTACCCGCAATAAACTCGTTCTATGCTCGATTTGCATATACTATGACGTGGATACATACTCAAACGTAATTACGTCTATGTATAAGACATCCCAGGAAACATTAAGTATTTGACAAGAAAGGACTAAAGGTCATTCCTCTGACATTTGTAATTCCTTTTTCCTATACTGATCGATTCTTTAAAGTCTATGTGTATGCATAGTCGGTGTTTTTGTTTTAATGTAATTATTCTAAAACATGTTCTTCTATTATTCTATGGTATACTTATTGTTCTCGTGACTTTGTAATTATAATCGTAGAGAGAAAATTGCGTCTTCGTTGCTCTTTCGTTTAGTAACATAAACAATACGTATTCATCTATTGACAGACAAACATATGCAACATAAACACTACCAATTTTGTATTCTAAAAAATATTAAATCGAATTAGCAATTGGATCCTATCATGTCAGTATTATACATCACATCGTGCCATGTCTGGATCGGACACGGCATTGTATGTCTACATCTGATATCACATCGTATCATGACCAGCATCTGATATCACATCGTATCATGACCAGCATCTGATATCACATCGTATCATGACCAGCATCTGATATCACATTGGTCATATCACATTGTATCACGACCCACCTCAGATGTTTACTGGGTCACCACTTTATTTATGATCGTATGTATTTATGTATGTATTTATTGGAAACGAGATTCTCTTACAACATTCATGATCAGAAAGCTATAAGCTGCGTCATTTGCCATTGCCGCCGACACATTTATTATAATGTAATTAACTGGTGCCCTGTCACTTACGTCATAATTAAATGTTCCGTGTTGCATTGCAGGCGTCCCCGGTGGGAAAGGCGGTAAGGGAAGTAAGGGAACCCGAGGGCTGCTGGGATTTCCCGGGAAGAAGGGTCCAACAGGTTCGTAGCCTATCGTGTTGTGCTACATGTTAATTGTGAACTACTACAAGTACAATGATACTATAATACGCCGCCACAGAATGCCCTGCGTCTCATGAACAAGAACTAGGGTTGTACATACTTATCGTATTCGAGTAGATCATGGATTAAGTACTTTCCTGTTATATAAGCATGAAGTAGTTCCGGATTACAGTAGTATACGGTATTTTTATTTTGTGAGGAGCAGACCTTACCCCGAGATTACAAAGCCTTTTGAGCATTATTTCCTGCTCAGGTTCCAATTATATATTGGGTTTTGTGAACCAAACTTTGCGTTGAGCATGAAATCGTACACACAGACGTTTTGCGATCTTGGTACCTGTATCAGCGTTCGGATCAACGAACGGCTAGGAATACATACAACGATAGTGATTCAATGGTGTGAACAACATGTTTGTTTTACATTTGACTCTTTCCTTGTACGTCTTACATTTATTTAAAGTTAGTTTCAATCCACTGCAGGTCCCCACGGCTATAAGGGTCCTCCAGGCCCCATGGGTCCTCCAGGGAAGGATGGCCTAGACGGGTACCCCGGGACGCCAGGTAGGTTTAGCCATATCTCAAAAGACACCATGTATGCAGTACGGGAAGATTCACATGTACGTAGTTTGAATAGTATTCATAGTTGGGATGCACACACATGTTTATACGTTGCCTGTGAATCGTATTTATGACACTGTGTTTAAATATTTCGAGAAGTTTAATTTATTCATGCCATTTAAAATTGCGTTTAATAATATAAGGAACGTGTCGGAAATGCCTATACATGTTGCGACCGTGTTCCTATTTGACATAAGAGGCACAACATTTGTAGTCCAGGGTATCGTTTCTCGAAGCTCTCTTAGCCGCTAAGGGACCATAACATTATCTTTGCAATGTATTAGCTATCGGCAAATAGAGTGCTATGGCCCGTATTAGTGGCTAAGAGAGCTTCGAGAAACGATACCCAGTTTACTAAACGACAGGGTATAATGTGTATTTGAAAGAGGCAGATATATGTTCTTGTACGTAGTATATAGCTTCAATATGGCAGTGACCAGTGTCCGTCATAGCTAGACAACATTGTAGTTCTGATATCAATAATGTCTGAAATCTCAGAATGTCATATTGTCACTATAATAATTATACTATCTTAACGTCATGAATTAGCGATTATGAGTGATATTATATCCTGAGCTTCAATTTATACGATATTTACTACCGAGATCTGAACAGCCTAGACTAACGAGGCATTGCTAGCTGCATCACAGAAACACTGTCTACAATCTTCTAAATACCAATAAATGATACTGCTCGGAATGGGAAATACAATATTCAATATACTTCAATATACTTCAATATACTTCAGTGTTGTTGGATGGTGTACGCATTTCAATAGCCATAAGAGATATAGTTATGATGATTACGATCGGGTGTCATATTGCAAATACTAATCTAAGATTCACTTAGTGTGGCACCATTTAGCTGTTCGTTTAAAGTCATTACGAACTTTGTCAACTTTGTCAACTAGTGTCTTGTCTATTACGACCAATCATTTATGTGGATAGGCACAGTAGGAAGAATGTATGTGGAAGAATGTATGTGGATAGGCATACCAGTAGGAAGAATGTATGTGGATAGGCATACCAGTAGGAAGAATGTATGTGGATAGGCATACCAGTAGGAAGAATGTATGTG
>JAUTBZ010151360.1:0-11700 GCA_032361785.1 Lepetodrilus galriftensis
ATAAAAAAACGCCCCCCAATCCAACCAACAAAACCCCCCATCCCAATCAAAAAACGCCCCCCAATCCAACCAACAACAACCCCCATCCCCATCAAAAAACGCCCCCCATTCCAACCAACCCCAACCCCAACCCCCATCCAACAACCACCCCCACCAAAAAAACCACCCCCAACAACCATCCCCCAATCCAACGATCAACCAAATAAAACAATACCGAAAACAACGCAGGAAAATGTTAATCCCAAAAATATTGGGTAAATTCCAACAACAAACGTCAAAACATATCAATATATCACGCAACACCCCTGGCACCAAAAATTGGCAAGCCAATTACCACGACCATATCATACGGGATGGCAGGGCGTACCATTACATAAAAAAATATATCATCAACAATCCGAAAAAATGGACGGAGGATAAATTCAACATGCAACAACCCAATGCCAAATAAATGATGAATAAAAACAAAACAACAAAATCAATGTCCAACGGACAAGCGAATAAAAATCATCATTCTGTACCGTTGATGGAAGATTGGGTGGAGTGTGCTTTGGGGGAGATTCTTGAAATTGAAAGAGGTGGTTCACCGAGACCGATCAAAGAATTTATTACAAAAGAAATTGATGGTATTAATTGGGTAAAAATAGGAGATACTAAAAATTCTAATAAATATATTACACATACTTTACAAAAAATCAAACCATCTGGATTACATAAAACAAGATTAGTTTATCCGGGCGATTTTGTATTATCAAATTCAATGAGTTTTGGAAGACCATTTATTATGGGAATTAAAGGTGCAATACACGATGGATGGTTAGTTTTAAGAGATAAATATAAAGTTTTAAATAAAGATTTTTTATACTACATTCTGAGTTCACCAATTATGTACAATCAATTTAGTAAAAAAGCCAAAGGTTCAACAGTTAAAAATTTAAATATATCTATTGTTTCTGAAGTGAAAATAAATCTAATACCTCTTCCTGAACAAAAAGCCATAGTAAAAAAAATAGACCAACTCTTCAGCAGTTTAGACAGCGGAATAGCCGACCTAAAAAAAGCACAAGAACAACTCAAAATATACAGACAAGCGGTTTTGAAAAAGGCGTTTGAGGGGGAGTTGACGAAGGAATGGAGAGAGGAAAAAATCAGGAATTATGAATTGGGTATTTCGAATGAAAAACTACCATCAGCAGAAGAGCTTTTGGATCAAATAAAAGTGGAACGGGAGAAATGGATTGAAAATCAAATTGAAAAAGGTAATAATGAAGCAAAACGAATAAGGGCAAAGTTAAAAAAGTTGAATTCAATTTTCCCGATCGAAAAGCTACCGTTATCTTGGAAATGGACTAATTTCATTGGTGCTTGTATATTTGTAATTGATTGCCATAATAAAACAGCTCCTTATGAAGATAAAGGAGTTTTTTTGATACGGACAACCAATGTTAGGAATGGGAGATTAAATTTAAAAGATAAGATGAAATTTGTCTCTGAAAAGACATATAACTTTTGGTCAAAAAGAGTTTTTCCGAAACCAGGTGATATTATTTTTACAAGAGAAGCGCCAATGGGTGAGGCAGCAATTATCCCCCATGATACAAAAATTTGTCTGGGGCAACGTACAATGATACTACGAACTTCTGAAAATGGAATTAAAAACAAATATTTACTCTATAATATAATTAGTGATGTTTTTCAACAAAGATTTAAAAAAGATGCAATTGGTACAGGAGTAAAACATTTGAGAGTCGGTGATGTAGAATCATTATCATTTCCTCTTTGCTCCCTCCAAGAACAAACCAAAATCGTCCAACAAATAGAATCCCGTCTTTCCGTATGTGACAAAGTAGAGCAAAGCATCAGCGAAAGCCTAGTGAAAGCAAAAGCCCTACGCCAAAGCATCCTCAAAAAAGCCTTTGAAGGCAAACTGCTGAGTGCAGCAGAAATAGCCGAATGCAAAAAAGACAAAGACTATGAGCCTGCAAGTGTGCTTTTGGAACGCATAAAGAATGAAACCCTTCAAAAAGCGCAGGATAAAAAGTTGGAAAAAACGAAAGCTAAAAAGAAATGAAAAACCAAACCATATTTCATAGGATGAAAAATACTTTTGAAAGTGGTGAAATAAATGAATAAGTGGGGTGTTCCATTTTGGAACTACCCACTCAGTACGGAACAACAGAAGGGAAAAACAAAAGTCAACAAAACCCATTATTTGAAAGTGATTTTGATAAAGAGACTAAGAAAATATTAAAAGGAGAATAAAATGACAGACAGCAATATAATATCAAAAATATGGAACTTAGCCAACGTACTGCGTGATGATGGCGTAGGGTATGGCGATTATCTAGAACAGATAACGTATTTGTTATTCCTGAAAATGGCAGATGAACTCAATAAGCCACCCTACAACAAAGGGCTACACTTTCCTAAACTCAAAAATGTAGAAGGAATAGAAATACCCGATGCGGATATATGCAATTGGGAGACATTATGCAACAAGAGGGGAGCCGAGCTAGAATCATTTTATAGCCAACTACTACGTACCTTGAGTACCGAGAAAGGGATGCTCGGACAGATATTTACCAAGAGTCAAAACAAAATACAAGACCCTGCCAAATTACTAAAAGTCATCAATATGATAGACAAAGAGGATTGGTCATTGATGGGTGCAGATATCAAAGGGAAGATATACGAAGGGCTATTGGAGAAAAATGCTGAGGATACAAAAAGTGGCGCAGGGCAATATTTCACTCCACGGGCATTGATAAAAACAATGGTGGCTTGCGTGCAACCCAAACCCAAGAAATCGATATTGGATCCTGCTTGTGGTACAGGAGGTTTCTTTTTGGCAGCCTATGATTGGATTGTCGATGCCAATAAATTAGACCGTGAGGAAAAGGAATTTTTGAAGAACAAGACCTTTTATGGAAATGAAATTGTAGCCAATACCCGTAGAATGTGCTTGATGAATATGTACCTGCATAACATTGGTGAGATTGATGGCGAGAGTTTTATCAATCCAAACGATGCCTTGATCGCAGATGATGGCAAACGCTACGATTATGTGTTGGCAAATCCACCTTTTGGTAAAAAGAGCAGCATGACATTTACCAATGAACAGGGGGAGATAGTAAAAGAAGGATTGAGTTATAATCGACAAGATTTTTGGGAAACCACTTCCAACAAACAATTGAATTTTTTGCAACACATAAAAACCCAATTAAAGATTACAGGAGAAGCAGCCGTGGTGCTTCCCGATAATGTATTGTTTGAAGGTGGAGCAGGTGAGGAAGTGCGAAAACAATTGATGAAAACAACCGAACTACACACTATCCTGAGATTGCCCACAGGCATATTTTATGCACAAGGTGTCAAAGCGAATGTTCTGTTTTTCAACAACAAATCAGCGAGTAAAGAGGCGCATACCAAGGAGATTTGGTTTTACGACTACCGAACCAATGTGCACCATACACCAAAGAAAAGCCCAATGAGAAAATCGGATTTGGAGGATTTTATCCAATGCTACAATCCCAATAATATCTATAAGCGAAAAGAAACTTGGAGTGCAGAAAAAGAAGATGGAAGATGGAGGAAATACAGCTACAAAGAGATAATAGAAAGAGATAAAACCAATTTGGATATTTTCTGGATTAGAGATAAAAGTCTTACCGATTTAGAAAACTTGCCCGATCCCGATGTGCTAGCCCATGAAATAATCGAAAATATAGAATCCGGACTCAGCAGTTTCAGAGAAATAATGGAAACGATAAATGGTGATGGGGAGTAGGGTTGTGTTTGTTCTTGATTGTTTTTGTGAATAGGATTGATGGGGGCTCGTTATTTATTATTTCCTGTATCTTTGAGGACTAGCGTAATTAATGTTTTAACTTTGACTTATAATTGCTGTGATAGAATTTAATGCCTTGAAACAAATGAACCTGAAAGTTTTAATTAAGATCCTTTATTGTTAAGAGCTATGATAGATTTTGGCATTAAGGAATGTTTCTCAATTGAAAAAGAGTTGAAAACAGTCGGTCATCGACCATTGCTTGTTTTAGGCACTGATTTCAAAAAGTATTACATTAAGAATGACAAAGGTGTTCTTCCTCCGATATCATTAATCAATGAGGCTTTATCAGTACATTTTCTATCAAAATGGAATATAATAACGGCAAATTCTACATTTATGAATGTGGATAGAAGCTTGTTAGACGATAAATTATCTCCTTTGTACCATAAAGATCATTTTTATGATGTTCCTTGTTTTGCTTCGGAGGAAATACGTGATGCTGTTGATGTATCTGAAATAGTGTCTACTTATGATAATAAGTTGTATAATCGAGTAAATAACTCAAGGGATTTATTCAGAATTGCCCTTTTTGATTTATGGCTTGAAAATGACGATAGAAAACAAGGCAACTACAATCTATTATTAAAACCCGAGTTGAAAAAGTATAGAATTATCCCCATCGACCATGCGTTTATGTTTAGTTCGCTGGGGCATAAGCACCTGAATCCTAATCAGTACAGTCCTATTGCAAATGCGCATTTGTTGGATTCAGATTTAGGGTTAATCTTCAAGTCAAAGTGTAAGATTGATAAGAATTTCATCAAAGAGGAGCAACAATATTTTTATCTTTGCGTAAGTAAATGTAAGGATAGTATTGATGATTTCTTTCTGCTATTGTCTAGAATATACGAATTAGACGAAGAATCAAAACAAAAGATAAAAAACTTCGTTTTTGATAAGGAAAGGAATCAAAAGGTTTTTGAAGAGTATGCTTGCCGATTAAAGTTATGAAGAATTTTTATTCTATAGTTAAGTTAACACCCTATGTATTCACAGGTGATTCGATAGCCATTGGAATTGTATTATTCGATGGAGAATTGTTTCGGACTTATTTTTCTAGTAAAAAGATCAAATTAGCATCGAAATTCTTAACTACCGAGCGCAGTAATATTAAATTCATTATCTCTCAGATTGAAAACAAATGTTCTGAAATAAACAAAGAGATAAAAGAAATAAAACTGTCACACGATGACCATAGTTTGACAAAATCTCAATATTTCGATTATCTCCACGCTTATGCCAATGGAGTCTTTCAGTTTTCAGAGGCAAAGCCTTATGTGGGTGACATGAATGACGTGAATTTTGATTTATTGGTGTCTTCCTTGTTTGGTGAAGAAGTCGCAAAGGATGTTATTGAGCAAGAATCTGAAAGCATTATTAAGGGAATAGTAGAGAAGAAGCTGATAAAAAGAGTTAGTGATAAAATTCACACTAACTATCATTTTTCTAGTATCAAATATCCTGACCTTCCATTTAATTTTGATATTGACTGTATAGGTAAGAATGGTGCATTAGTGGGTGCTAAAAGTTTGTCATTTAATCAATCGTTGACAACCATTGATAAAAACATAGGTCATTACTTTACTATAATTTCAACCTTTTCTCAGAAGGAAAATGTGCGTCTTGAAGATAATAATTTTTATCTTATCTCGGAAGAGCCATCAAGTGCTTCAAGTAAGGAGCATAAGTTTTGGGAGTCGATAAAAAATAATAAGATTATTCAGATTGTAGATCCAGAGGACTCAGGTTCTATTGCAGATTTTATTCTAGATAAAGGATCGAAGACCTTTTTGTAATCTGAGCAATCATTCAACAACACTAAAAGCCGTTTTAAGCCCAATTACTGCAAAATCAGATCAGTAGCAATATTCATTAATTTGTGCATTATCCATTATATTTCATTCATTAAAAAAATATCCATTATATATTAACCATTATCCACTATAAAGCCCCAGCCATACAGCCATACGTAAATTATACCACCTCTTCATTACGAATTACACCTCATAATACCTTATATTTGGCATAAGCCAGTGGTACAACACTTGGCTTGCCAGTACAAACATAAAAAACATACGATGAAAACATTATTTATCACCTTAAGCTTGATCTTGTCATCGCTTACAGTAAGCGCTACCGTCCATATAGTAAAAGTATGGGACGGGTATTTCCAATTTGTAGATGCCATCAATTTCTCTCCGAACATCACCATTCAGCTGGGCGATACCGTTCAGTGGCTGCCATTGGATTTTCCAACGATGGTGCATACGATAACTGCGACCAACATTCCTGATGGAGCGGCAACTTTTGATCAGATATGGCAAGCCCCGGCTGACACCTTCTTTCAATATGTACCTACGTTAGTCGGACTCTATGAATATGAATGCACGCCCCATGCGGTGCAATTTGGAATGGTCGGATCGATACAAGTGGAGGATGCTACCGGTATCCAAGACCCAACATTCGTGGACGGAGGCGCGCAACTATATCCCAATCCAGCAGTAGATGTCATCAACTTCATCGGGGTCGATAGCACAACGAAGGTTCGTATCTATAGCATCAAAGGCGACTTGGTTTTGTCTGGAATTACGGATGGTCCGATGGATGTTACATCGCTATTTACGGGTAGCTATCTGGTGGAGCTGGTAGGTGATAAATCGCGAATTATCAAACTTGTCAAAGAATAAGCTCGACAAAAAGCCATGGTAAGTCCAATTACTGCAAAATCAATTCAGCATCAATATTCAACAACTTGTGCATCTTCTTTGCCATGTTCAAAGTTATGTCTCTTTTACCGCTTAGATACTCACTAATACGACTGGTTGAAGTGCCTAATAATTCGGCAAGGTCTTTTGGTTTTAAGCCCAGTTCTTGCATTCTTAGTTTGATCATATCAATCAAGGTAACAAAATTTGAGATTTGTTATTATCTTTGAAAATGAGATAATATATTTTTAGTCTTACAAAGATTAGATGAGATTTATTATTCTATGACGCAATCAATAGAATTATTCCTCCACATCCTTTTTTAGTAGTTTTGAATAGGTATTTATTGTATTGAGTAATGAATAGAAAATCCATTCGAATAATTCTGTATGTTCAATTTGTTTTGTTTGATCCTTGTTGTGCCTTACATCAAAATTATTGATGATATTAAATAGGGCACTGGTGTCCTTGTTATTAAATTTTTTCTTCAATTCCTTTCTCCATGGTTCAATAACAAAGCTTAGTGTCTCGCATGCAGAACGCATATTTTCCGTTGTTTGAGGTTCTCTGAAAAATTGATTTCGTGCATGGCTAATTTTATCGTCAATTTCTATATCTCCTATTGTTATTTCTTGATTAACCAATCCATACATTGGAAACTTTGGTAGAGCCTTTTCAACTTCTTTTATACCTTCTTTGGTTAGCCGAACGTTTCCGTATATAATTCTGTCTTTAGATATTTCTTTTGGATCAAATGATATAAAATTAAAACTCTTCAAGGACTCAAGAATGTCGTCAAATTCCTCTGAACCTTTGCAATAGAATGATTCGAAATATTCTGTGTTGAGAAATATTTGAGGTTTATTTTCAGAACCTCCATTGTTATAGATGTGTTTTAGAAAGTAGTTTTTCCGTTCTTCAAAATTTTGCGGAATCGGCTCTTTTTTGTTATTGTCTTTTTGGTTCATTTGTTATTGGGTTTAATTTCTTGTATATGAAGGATGCAAGATTTAGTATTACATTTTTCAGTTCCTTGACTATGATCGGTAAAAATAGGTAGATTAATGCAATTTGGATGTCGCCTGGTTTAAATGCATTAATTGCGAGGTAGCGAATATAGGAAGTGCACGCATTGCCTGTGGGTAAGTAAAGTTTTATTCTTTTCCAAATTTTAATTGGGGGTTTTTCTTGAGGGGATGAAGCACTTTTTCTTGGTTCTTGGTATTTTAAACAGACGTTTACATAATCAATAATAATAGTTTGAAATTCGTCAGTAGATACGAGTATTAGTACGTGTTTGTTCATGGCTTTTTTTTTGACACAAACAAACAGTTAGTTATTCTTCTAATCTTCCCAACTTTCCCAATTGGGAAAGTTGGGAAAGTTTTTCTTTAATTTGCTTCTCGTAAGTTCCATTATCAATCCTTTTATACGTTTTCCGAAACTCACTTGCATCTTTAGAAAGATTAGCATTTTTTATTTTTCCATTTAAAATGGCGGCTAAAATTTTGTCTACATAGTAATTGATTATTTTAGGATCATGATTGCTCAATACTTTATACCACAAACTAAATATTCCTTTATTTCTTCCTATGTACTCATTCTCTGCATTTATAAAAGGGGGGGCAATATCTCTAAGGATTGACAAACATGGTTTAGCATATTCAGGGTTTACAAATAGTTCTTCAAAAGTTGGTGTCGGTTGAGGTGTTTTTGTTTTATTTCCATTTCTCAATTCCTTCAACCAAGCAAAATACTTTCCAATAGCTTTGACTTCGAGTCTTTTTTGGTCAATTTTCCCCTGTACTCCCATGTAATTTTCTGCACCTTGAATATTTACTTCATCATGTATTGACCTTATTTCTAATATCTGTATTTGATTCAATTGACATTGGTATCTTGTTGTGACGTTTAAACCTTTCATGAACCTTATGGTTTCTTCGTCTTGAGTGATTTCAGGATCAGAGTAATCACTGTATCTTATGTTTCCGTGCCGTTCAACCTCCACTTTGGGGCTGCCTCCATTAGCTTTAATAATCTTTTTGGCTAATTCCCTTTTGATTTTGTAAACTTCGTTTCTATAATAATTATCGAACGTTCCTAATGCAATATAAAAGCCGTCCATTTTTAAGCCATGATTACGTACTGGCATTTTATCATGATACAATAATCTTCCAAAATCCTCAATTTCCTTATTTAGTAAATCCTCCTTGTAATCACTAGAGTTGTATCTCTCATTGAAATTCCATTTATACCAATCAACTATTTTCTCGATCTGTTCATTAGGTGGTAATTTTAATTGTGGGTATTCATTATCAATATTATTATATTCATTCAACAACGACTCTAATTGTGTTTTCTCTTTCATAGTTTTTTAGGTTTTTTAAAACAAAGCCAACTGCACCCCCAAAAACTGAATAAATAATTTCTTTCAATAGCAAGGTCTGTCCGTTATTTTTGATAGTGTTATTGTTTTTATTAAGTTCTTTATTTGCTTTTTAGTTGTCCAGTAACCTATGGTGCATTACTCATCTCTCTTATACCCAATCCTCTTCCGATCCTCCTGTTCAACTTTCTTTTTATCTTTATTAACTAAGTAATTCAACGCCTCATACACATCCTTGAACTGTTTATTGTATTTACTTTCAAGTTCAGTTAGTTTTTTAGTCAAATCTTCATGAGTCAATGCGTATTGCCTGATAAATACAAAAGCTCGCATTATCGCAATATTTACATTAATTGCTTTGTCTGATCTTAAAACACCGCTTAACATGGCTAAACCTTGTTCCGTAAATACGTATGGAATAGCCGTTTTAGGCCTTTTCTCAGGGTATGTCATCACAATTTGTGATGACATAGTTTCCCATTCATCTTTAGTAAGTTGAAACATAAAGTCAGACGGAAATCGTTTGATATTTCTTTTTACTGATTGGTTTAAGACTCTTGTTTCAACCTCATACAACTCCGCAAGATCAAAATCCAACATCACCTTCATCCCACGGATTTCATAAATCTTACTTTGTATTAATTGTAGCTTCATTTTTAAGTAATTATTAGTTTCATTTCAACCAGATTTTTGGTCGGAAAAAGCAGTTTTTTAAAATCCAAATTCACATAACTACGAGGTGCAATTAGTGTATAAAAAACACCTAAATATACAAATATTCAATGAATAATGAAGTGAAATCGGAAATAAAAACAAGAAAAATATTAGCGTAAGTAGCAATGATACAATTGTATGTATCGGTTATGTCCTTAATGATACCACCAACAACTTCCCCATCACTTCCCGATACAAAAAGTAACTATCTCTAAAAATCAGGTAGTTATGAAGCAAAGGGGCAAATAAGGGGCAAATATGACCTAAAAAGGGGTTTCAAACACAAGTTTATTCTTTTTGCTCTTGCCTTACAATAGTTATTGGATTGATTAATTTTTGTGACACATCTAACATACTCATGTCTATTGATTGAGTCGCTTTCCCTCTCATCCTATCCATAGCAGAGTTGTAACTTTGATGGTCTCCTTTTTCAATAGCCTTATTGATCTGTACCAATGTCATTACTATTTCAATGGTCATATCTTCATCTTCTAGTAACAAGCCTACTTTTTCAGCTAGTAGTTTTGATTCTTTAAGCTTTTCACCTTTCACAACCATTGAAGCAATAGAAGATAATAAAGCCCTTTTCTTCTGACCTTTTGACCTTGATTCTTTGGTAGGTTGATTATCCTTTGAAAATTTATTGCCCTTGTTCTTTATGTCGTATTTCATTTTAGGTGGTTAGGTGGTTAGGTGGTCGATAGTCTGCTATTTTATTTATTTATTAAGGGTTCAGCGGTTCGCCCTTTTTCCTTTTGTTTATGATAATAGGACTTTGTATTTTTTGCGTAAAGTCTTGTACGCTCATATCAACGGACTGAGTCGGTTTACCTTCGGTCTGTTCCATCATCATTTGAATAGCTTTCAAGCTTAATGATCCTTTTTTTGAGTTTATCCACTCCTGTAGCTTATACGCTACTCTTTCATCATTTGCGACCTCAACGAACATTCCTGTAATCTCTTTACCGTCTTCATCTTTTAATACTGCTTTCCTGTCCTTGATCTTGCTATCAGGAATGAACAACAACCCGTCAGTTGACAATATTTTATTCAGTGCGCTTTTAATAGAGGGCTTACGCCCTCCTGTTGTTGGGTCATTATGTGGAAAGCGTGTTGCTTTTCCATCTTCTACTAAATTTGGATTATTTACTTTCATGCCGTTTTAATGCCGTTTGTTCTACAAATATAACACTATTTAGAATCATTCTAATTAATATATTTCAATATTCCATCCAAGTATGGGCGGTATGTAGGGTTGCCGTTATTATGCTTGACGTATGATAGATAACTATGTATGTATTTTGGATATTCATCTGTTGAGGTTATTAATTTCTCAATCCGTTGTATATCTTCATTCCAGTTTTCAACCTTTAAAGATTCTTTAATAGTTGAAGGTATCACCTCATCAGAAACTTGTTTTTTATCTTTTTTCTTTGAAAGGCACTTTTGCTTTAGGTTCGTTTCCGTATTTGTCTTTAAATCTTCAATACCTCTGTACTTTCTCCAATCTTGTTTTATCAAATAATCTGCAAGATCACTGCCATCTTCTTTGGTTTTTATCGAACGTTCCAATAAATTTGACATTACAAACCGTGTATCTTGTAGCTCCTTTTCTATTTCCTTAGCTTTCGCACTCCATCTGTCAAAGGCATTGAAGTCAGGGAACAAATAAACTTTTCTACCTTCTAATACTTTGCATTTATCAAAGCTTAGACTACTCAGATTGTACACTGCTAACCAAAGAAAGTTTTTAGATTGCTCGGGAAACCCAAAGTATAAAGCTCCGTAAATCGCTGTCTTAGGGGCTTCAACAAGTGCAATAGGATTGTTAGGGTATTTCTTTAGTAAATGCGCACCAAACAAACATGATACTTTTTTATCCTGCTTACTGTATGGGTCTAACCATTCGGGCGGTATGGTATTCTTTCTTTTATAATGACCTTCAATAATTGAGTGTAGGAAATTAATGCACGGTGTGTATAGTAATAAATACAGTTAATTCATGAAAACGTCAAATGTGTTTGTTCACATAACCATTAGTTATG
>JAUTBZ010151371.1:0-11700 GCA_032361785.1 Lepetodrilus galriftensis
GAGAGAAATAATGTTTTATAAACGTATCGATCCCTCTTCAAGCATTCCAATTGAGGTACATTTGTATAAACTAACATTGTTAAACGACGTAAAATGTATATTTACGTATCTACTGTAACGAAATTTACTGTTATTTAAAAGACCGTTACTGGAAAGATATATCAAGAGAAAATACATTCAGTAAATTAATTAATGGTCCCTATGTCCATTTTTTCTAGACCTAGTTTTCATTTTGTGATCTTCAATATGACAAATAACGAAATGGTCGGCAATTTTCATCAGCATACCATAGTAATTATATGTATTGCAGTAAATACATTAAATATAATTACGCTCCATTTAATACATTTAACATGTAATTTTCAGCATTTGTTTCCTATTGTGCCACCCAGCACATTGCTGGCTACTAAACTGAAACTGGCTGCAAATATATATCACAGTAAGTTCCGCTTTTCTTGACCTAAGGGAACGTTATTTACTCCAGTTTTTCTATGCCGTTACAGCAAAGACAAACAGTTTGGGACAGGGGTAAATAATGTTACATGAGCTTGATGGGAATGTTCAATTACTAGCATTTTCCATAGAACTGTAAACCTCCAAAGTTCAACTGTTAGACCTAGGGACAATGGCATTTCTCTCATTTGGACCCTTAAACAAAACAAATTAAGATAAAGTTAGTTAAAATGCTATAGGTGTGTCTAAATCCTATTTAAATAATTTTTATTTTTTTGGAGAATATAATAACAAATTTCATATCAAAAATGTTAATTTCAACAATTGTATAGGTCTGGGACAGAAAAAGTGGCATCTTTTGAGAATGACGCTTGAATGTTAAACGTCCCACTTCCATTTATATGAAAGTATTCGACGTGAAAAATGTTACTATTCGACGATTGAGTTCGACGAAAGAAGAAGAAGAAGAAACTGTATTTAACATCTGATATGTAAAGTTTCTTCTTCTTCATAATATTACCAAGTTAAGATTAACTCTCAAATTCTAAGAATAGTTCAGCTGTGGGAGAACAGAATAACATTATGAAGATACTGGCTCAACCATGACAAAACATCAAAATAATATTGCAGAATACAAGTGAATACTTATTTTATTGTATTTGTTATTATTACAATGAACACCGCACAAGACATATACAAGCACCGTGAATACATATATATATATATATATATAGACAACACACATTATATTACCAAGTACTATTTCGATGGATCTTAATTACTGTTAATAAACATAGTATTTACAATGTATACACTTGCATTGAACAAAACCCTGCACTATATATATTTACTGTCAGTACCTGTACATAATAGGCATATACTTATGTAATGTATAGGTATATTAAATTCGATGTGTAGGCCTGCGTAAATGGTAATATGCTTATATTTCAAGGTGGTAAATGAGGGAATATGTATGCGTGTCATGGTCACCTCCATTCTCGGAAACTATGTCCTTTGGCTCCTTACATCCTCCAAAGGACCCGGACAATGACTACATTACGGCAATGAGAAGTTGGCTCCTTTTTCCATTTTCGATATTCAAAATATTTCTAGTTTACCTTTTCTGAAGTAGACTCAATTGTGAAATGATGCATTTATAAGGCATCAATGACACATATTTAATGTATTAACACCAAATTTATCTCACGTACCGTAATATCCTTAAAACGTGCCTAAACAGGAAGTGTGCAACTATCAAATCTGAATTACATAATCTTTCATGTACCGTAGAACACTAGCTCCCTATTCAACATGTTTAACAGCTGAAACATTTTGAATATCGAATAATGAAAAAGGAGCCAGCTTCCCATTGCCCAACATTACGTCTTTAATCTTCAGTGTCAGGCTGAATAATAACGTAAAAGGTACATGGATTGAGCTAGCTGCAGTTCTGTAGCTAGACAATTCCCAGTTTACTATTTTACTATAGGGTCAGGGTGCCATAACAGATCGCAAAATAGTAAACGGGGAATCTATTAACTACAGCTAGGGAGCGTCAGGGTCCTCTTGGAATGTATTGTGGGTATGGCAAAGTGTCTGAATATCAGTGGATATATATAAGAGGCACGAGCTTGCATTGCCATTGGAATATATCATATATGTAATTATAATATTTTTAGAATAAACATCATATAGCCGCTATTTCAGAACGGGTTCATGGATAAGGGTCTTTCACGGGTCTGTGACCGGACGTTTGAATAGGTCTTGATGGTAGATCTGTTCCAGTGATACCTGGAGAGATGTTAAATTATAAATCTTCAAAGAAACTATAGCAGACTGAGTAGGTTCAACCTTTCTCACTGTTTGATGTTGCACAATAATGCCTACAGCCGCTACACACACAAAAAGCCCATACAATACATCAACCATAAAGAGACAAGTTCTACACCAAACATAATGGCAGAACATATCTTTTGGATATATTAGTTAGCTGCGTATGCCTAGCCTATATACTTTCAACAAAGAAGAATATCCAAATGTCCGTAGGCTCCATGTAGCCTACTCTTCAAGAAGTTTAAAGAAGCATCAGGTTCTTCAAGCAGATTTATGGAATTTGGTAGAAAGATTCCAAACAAATTATCTGCTGATGGTTGATTTATTTCGTCCAGTATACCTGGGCATTACGGAATGGTAGCATAGTCATGCACGGGTGAACACTGGGAATATCTGCGAGAAGAGTTGTCACTGGTGTTTGTGAGAGGGTCATAGTTAAACACACATGGTATCTGATTGCTGTACACCGGTTCCGATTCCAGGTAACCCGGATCCGGAACTCTAATGATCTTGATCTCTTGTCGTCTTCTCGGGACGTAGCTCACGTCAAGAGTGCCATTTTGGACAGCGGCCATTTTCAATGTCTTCATCGAATCCGTCTTCCTTACGTGTCTGTTGTTATTCCTCCGCGATTTCCTGCACGTGAAATATGTTATGAGTGTGAGCACACCCAGCCAGAATATCATTCCGCCAGCCGCTGCGACAATGAGAGGAACCGTCTCTATATCAAATAGTTCCGATAGCGTCGTAGTGCGTATCGGTACCAACTTGGTGGCGTTGATACAATTTGAAGTTGAATGCACGTCTGCAAGCGTGGAATCTGGAAAAATAAAAATAACTAAATATAAATGTAAAATAACAAACCAATAGATCTTCAGTTTCCCCAAGTTCAACTTCAAACGACGAGAACAAATCTACGTATTTCGGTAATTCAATGTCTACGTCATATCCTGCTCTAGAAAAAGCATGGTACATGTCCAGATGTGTTAGGGTATTTCTACGGTACGACCGTTTCGTGAATCACAGCCCTGAACGGAAGTGATCATGATACGGCAAACGCTCTTTACCTGAGCTCTCCGACGTTGGTGATGTGGACTGCAAGCTTTTAGCATCTCGGAGGATTTCTATAATAGAAATATATCCTGTTTATTCATTAGCTTGAAAGCATGTCTTAATTGGTAAGATATGTATACTTTATTGTTCTTGCTTTATAAATAAAATAGCTCGTATGGTCAAACGCTTTTATTACGAGAACAACTGTTGGTGTCCAAAGACTCCAGTGATCTAAGACAACATACCAGCATTTCCGATCAGAATGTCATCTATTGCAATGGCTGCCGATCCTTTTCCAACCTTTCCTTGGAAAATGACCTACAAAGAAACATATATAGATGGACATGATGGAATGAACGTTAGTCATTTTCAAAGAACATATATACTCGTTCCCAGTAGCTTTCTATCCTCATATGCAGAATACTATACGTTAACATGTGCTGCAACCTTATACAGTACTAGTAATTAGTAGTCATTGAGTGTTTGGCTAAGGTTGGAGTCCATTAAGGTTCAAGACAGTTGATGTTTCTGGGAACAGGTACTCATTCTCGGTAGCGTTCTCTACTCTTATGCAGAACACGCAACAGGCGTTAAAGCCTTGGCTCCAACGTTGACAGTACTTTTGTCTATGTCTAAGGTTGGAGTCCAGGTTGATGACAGCGTGTCCAGTTGACCAACAGAAGACAATAAATGACAAACAAATGACAACAGATGACCAACAGATCATCACAGAAGGCCAACAGAAGACCAACAGATGACCAACTAAAAAAACACACCAGATGACCAACATATGCTCAACAGATGACACACAGAAGACCAATAGATGATCAACATATTACCAACAGACCAACAGAAGACCAACAGAAGACCAACAGATGACCAACAGAAGACCAAGATGACCAACAGATGACCAATACAAGACCAATAGATGACCAACAGAAGACCAATAGATGATCAACAGATGACCAATAGAAGACCAACAGATGACCAACAGAAGACCAACAGATGACCAACAGATGACCAGCCACTTACTCTGAAGGGGCCAGTGACATTGGCGTTCTTGCTGACTGTCGTCCACACATCAGCCTCTCTGCCGTTACGAGACCAGATTTCAGACTCCGACGACACCATTGACATGTCTTTGATGTAGACCGACAGACGTTGAGTCTGATCCCCGAACATGCAGAACAGAAACGATATGTTCACGTGACCATCTGGCGACGTCATCACCGGGGTTGCAAACACCGCTCTGTGATTGAGCAGGTGCTTTGTCGTCGCCATGTAGAAGAAATAGTCGCCAACTGCAAAACAAACAAGAAAATGGAAAATAAATGTTCACATTCAGAGAAAATCATGTTTGTATGACGTACTGATTGTCAATTTACTATTACAGTTATGTAGCCGGGTGTGATATAAGATTGCTACTGGTCTAGGCCTGAGGGGTTACCCCTTTGGCTCAGTCGGTAGAGCGTTGGACTCACAATCTAGCAACTCGGGTTAGAATCCCACGAATGGAATTGATCCTGTTTCAATGGCGCCCAACGTGTATTCGAGTTAAGAAGCAGACCTGCTATGGCCGTGGCGGAACGGGTTTAGGGGTGAAACGTCTGGCGTCCAAAGATATCCAGAATATTATATATGCCATCCTCAAAACCTCGGCCAGTATGACTACTTTGAAAACATCCGTCAAATTTCGGATGTTAAGTAGTTATTGTAGCTGGTGTTTCGAGCATGATTATATAAATTTACTTAGATCTACTAGTATGAATATTTTCTTTGACGTAGAATGAGGGATGATTAGCGAGTTGTGATATTTTGGAGATTTGTTCTATTTCTGTTTATTATTATACACATATTTTTCAATGATAATCAAACAAATAATTTAGAACATTTCAAAAACCAGTTGGCGCCTTTTTCGTGAGAATGGGTGGTATATGCATAGGTATTCAATGATGAAACTATTCTAGCCACTTACTATGCGTGGTGTTCATGGAGTCGGCTTCATGTTCACTGTCGTTGATTTGACCCTTGCTGAACCCAACTGACCAATCAAACTCGTCGATGATGTAGTTGATGCCCTGGTCCCAGGACTTACACAGAGTTCCGTTGTTGAAGTCGCAGCCCACAGCGCACTGGGCCAGACGCAGAGAACCCACTAAAGAAAAGAACAGCATTTAGTTTTCAATTAGTACGCCAATAGAATTATGCCAAATCCAATAAAAGTCGTACAAATGAGTTAAATATACATGTAGTTAATATTTACATGTATACGTATATCATCATTTAGTTGTGTTTAGTTATATGTCTTTTGCTGTTCTGGAAGCTATAACTGGTACATACCTGCAAATAATACGATATACCCATCTCAAGCAATATTTCCTGTCAAATACGCTGACGACCATTTTTTTAAATAAAGATTTTAGAAAATGTATATTTTACATTAATTTGTAAAATAGCCCGTTCAAAGTCTGTCATTTCTAATTGCTGGTCAATTGAACATATCAAAATCCAATGTATATCTACAAGGAAGATTATACGACGTTCCTCCTAACTTCAAAATTTGGCAAGAGTAATCTACCAATCTTTTGTCACAAACGAATTAGATTTAGCTAATATTCCTATTTTATTTTCTATTTCGCCGTTTCCGATAGGTTTCCTATATATCCACTATGAGAATCATGTTGCTGAACGGTTTTGAGAAGAAATGCCGTAATGGTATTTTAATAAGGCTTAGTAGTAGCCTACTCACCTAGCACCACCATTGCTCCAAGTAATGACGTCTTCACGTGCATTCTGAAGCACGCGCGTTACCTCCACCTCATGAGACAGAAGAGCCGGACAGTGGCCAGCGTCCTGTGTGTCCTGTGTGTCCAGTGATGATGTCACACACTAAGTGGTGGCCTGGTATGTCAGCAACCTCAGCTGGAACTATGTGTCGCTTTCCTAGGCCAAGCAACTTTAAACCCTTCGTGTATGGCCCTGTTCAGAAGGAATTTAAAACACCAAACTGAAATACGATGAAGTGAACTTTAAACCATTTATATATGGACGTGTATCTAAATTATTTAATCAATATTTGCGTTATTCTTGTTGAAAATTAAAAACAGCTACTAGTATTCCTTAAATTTAACATTCATATATTGTCGGTCAACATACATTGAGCATTTGAGGGTATATTTCTTCCATTCCTATATCTTGCATTTAAATAGTAAATAGTAAATGCCACGTTATCTACCATTGAATATGCCATATAATATATCACTTAAAATAATAACATATATTGTCTTGATAGTTGTTAAGACAGATAACCATTTGTATTACTTAAATTTGCCCTAAACAAATACATCACGTCACGTACTCCTAACATCACCAGCGATGTTAACGACAGTGTCCACCAGTGTTTGAGGCAACCTGCAAAGAACCCTGTGTGGACATTACGTGTCTAAGACCATTGAGACGGGTCTGAGACGCAATGATCCTTTACGAGGTATCGTATCAGTTCTATGAGAATATCCCCGTGTAGCTGACTAAACGATTCCGGATCTACTACTGAGGCAAACATCAGCGTCCCTTGAACAAACAATACGCTCGGCTATGCTTGTATTTATGAGTATGCAAATATAACTCCCACAAGGCAAATTGTTGCGTACATAAATACCTACATGGGTTATAGTCTTAAATATAGGGGGTTCCATGTATACCACCGCGGATGTCGGATTATCAGAATGTATAGCCTTCCTTTAACACTATTCGGTTAGGTGTGTTTTTAGAATACTTCATTGACCAGAATGCCGAGGGATTGAGTAGAGGTTGTACTGTAACTACAAGACCAGATAAGAATACAAACTGTGCATTTAATTGTACTGTGTATATTGCACTTAGGTAAATAGGTAATTATTACATAAAAGTCCTTGCACAACAGAGGTGACTTTCGCGGAGACGAACTCGACGATTTACGTTCTGAGATAGAACCTTGTCATTTACAGTGTATTAACAGGCATCTGTGTAATCCGGAAATCTGCGTTGTACTTATATGCTTACACATGCAATATTAAAAGCGATATTTCACTCGTCTCTGGCGTGCGAGGAAATTTCCCACGGAAGCAGAAAACATGAATAATTTATACTAAACTTGCGTTTTAGTATTCTCTATTTTTTTAATGGGGTTTAGAGTCAATTTCAAGATCCTTTCATGTACACAAGGACGTTGATGACTAAATAAGAGTGGTTCATTCTGTACTTTTATTACATATATACTTGTACCAGTAATAGACAATGGCACATTTATATATTGTTTATACAAACACATACTTTGTTAGTTTAATATTTAGTACACGTGTGCTTATTGTCTTGTCGTATGTATTCTAAAAATGAATTTATTAGGATTAGGCTATGTCTGATGGGTACATATAACGTAAGAGCAAAAACTAAAGGTTCGCGGTGTGCTGTATAAATATTATTCTGTGCAGAAATCAAATGGAAATATTTGTTACCTCTTCTATTCGTACAGTATAAAAGCCACGGTTTAATATCACTATCACACGTTAAGTATAGTATTACAGTATATTATAGCGGAAGTCAGACAATACGTGTGTAAATTGCAGCACTGCATATAACAGTATGACTCCATGTTTAAATACCCTGTGTCAGTTAGCTTTGTCTTACAAGAATAAACCTAATATATTTTATTTAAGAGGGGAGGGGTGATGAGGCTATAGCAGTAAAAGATGCAAGCTTACTTTAACTGTCGGGTTTAGTATTTGATAATCCTTTCAACAGAACGAAATATAAAATACAGACAAAAGCAGTACAAAGGAGCCCTGTTGTTACTGTATATATCAGTATGGTATATATGTAGATGAAGTTATGCCCTGTTTAGGTGGGTGCCCTATACATGTACATGTATAGCAAAATAGTAAACGGGGCATCGTCTAACTGCAGAATTGCAATGTATAGTTACCGCACAGAGAGTTACATAGTAAAGGATAACCTGGAGGTGTAACCTAGATTCACATGGAGTAAACATAAAAGTCAGCGTTTGACTAAAATGTTATCTAACTCCCCTAAATAATACGGAAAACAATATCCGTACGAACTCAATATCACTTAATAAACAAGGTAACACCAAACAGCAGTATAATAGATCCGGGAAGTGTGCGTGTTATACATGCAAATCCTTTGTATAGCTGAATCAAATAAAGTCTCTGAATTTTTTTCGTTTAGTAAAACTTTAAAACCGTATCCCAGTTAACATAGGAAGAACACGTATCCGACTGAAGTTGTACTTCACTATCTGCGGATGACCAAGTACATAACACGTGGGCATCTAATGTACTCATATTTAATATTAATACAGCCTGGACTAACATATAATGCATACCTGCTCTCAGTGTTACCAGTGATACTGTTGGATGATTATCAATATGTTCCAGACTTTTGGATTAATTATCTGTGTGTATGTGTCAGGTATGTAACTGTCAACACTTCACTTTTCTATTTGCATTCATTCACCGTATCGCTCCGGTGTGGTTAAAGGATTGCGTTAATTTCACGAGAATATGCCTTGTTGTGCTGTAACGCTCACTATCATGTTCAAGCATGAGGAAAATGACATGCAAATCATATTTGAAATGCCATCTCGGGCGTGTGCAAATGCATACTAATAAGCTTCTGGCTAGCCTGATGACTACTTCTTCTAATTATTTTATTTTGTGAATAAGACACACGCACGGACGCACGGACGCACGCACGGACGCACGGACGCACGGACGCACGGACGCACGGACGCGCGCACACACATATATTCCAGTAAAAGCCGCATATACTTATTTCTACTTCTCCTCAAATTTAATTTTCTTCATGTTGATGTCTTTACAGTCGGAAGTTCATTACAAGCATCCAGTTGTTCCGAGAACGGCGGGGTGTGCGCCGGATCCGGGAACTGCACTGGAGCTATGCGTCGTTGTTACTATGGTAATCATGGTTGTTATGGTGATGACGTATGCTGCATACACCGGTCCTTGTTTTCTGGCTATAATGATGCTGATGAGGGTACTGACGAAAATGATGATGATGATGATGATGATGAAGAAGATGATGAAGATGATGACGAAGCTGAGGTGTACAGTAGTGGTGATTACCGTTACCAAGGTGACTATTTAATATTTAGGTACTTTAATAACTGAGCGTATTTATACTTACCTGTGTGTTTTTTTATGCTAACGAATAACCGATAGTATTGATTATCAATGTCTATTGTAATTCCTAAAGTAAAAACGCTGACCGTTGTATACGGAAAAATCGTAGCGCTACTAGAGTCGTAACTCTTTAGCAGCTCGGTATTAACGTATAGGAGTTACGTCTCTTGTAACGTTACGATAGTTCTGTGGAACGGGGCCCGCATTCTCGAAACGTCTTATCTAAGAACTTCTTAGTGAGAACATTCTTAGTACATACGAACTTCTTAGGACTTAAGAAGTTTCGAGAATAGGGGCCCGGGACCCTGGCTTGGGTTCCGGTCCACAGGACTGTCGTAACGTTACGAAAGTCGTAACTCTTATACATTAGCATGGAGTTACGACTCGTAGCGCTACGATCGTTCTGTGGAACGGGGGCTAGTTGTATTGTGGTTTTTTTCGGTGCTGGATGTGTAATCAAACCCGGACCATACTATGACCATCGCAGTAAATGTGTCTTTCCTATCCTACAACATGACTTCTGTAATTTGACAGGGTCATCTGACTGCGGTGATATCTCCGTGTTTTGGGGCGACTCTGGTAGTCGTCGTCGTCGTGTTGTTGGAGGTGACCCCGCGGTGGTCGGCGAGTGGCCCTGGCAGGTGGCGTTGAAGGCCCGAGGGTGGCATGTCTGCGGGGGGTCACTCCTTACCCCGAGCTGGGTCGTGACAGCAGCCCATTGTTTCGAAAAGTAGGTACAATACAGCTAACACAAAACTGCTCATTGGATCGTATCCAATCAGATTCTTCATACGATGCTCATGAAGAACTAAATATAATCGACAATATTACTTGATCAAGGGCCTCTGAGGGTCGATGGCACGACTATTGTAACTATTACAACTATTGTGAGGTCAACGCTTTCCATTGTGGAGGGAGCCCAGTTACTATTATACGAGCGTCGTGCAACAAGCTGAACATTTTTTCTGGGGAAGCTTTCTACCAAATTTCGGAATAGTTTGAGAACTCTGGTGATATTGTTCTTCCAGTCTGTCTCATGTTCTTGAAGAGCACCTGCAGGTAGATGTTTATGAACTATAATCAGTTAGATGAATACAATCAAATTGTAACGGGACAAATGTTGGTGTGGGCCACTGCGTGAACTCCTACAACACAATGTGTTCTTCCTTGTCTGACCGCAGGCTTCCTGCGTATAAGGTGTCCGTAGTGCTAGGACAGCACCACAAGTTCCGGAAGTCCGGCTTTGAGGAAGTTAGAGGAATAGCACGAGTTGTGCGGGTATGTATATCCCTAAGTACGTGGAGATAGTGTGTGTATTCTAGAACGAAGTAGACAACAGTTTGTTTCAAGATTCTACATTAGTCATGGTCAAAGACGTTTCGTAGCAATATTTTCGATTTTTAAATTTTTGAAAAATGAAACATACGATTACGAAACGTATAATTACGAACCGTAGGATCTTTGTTAAAAACTTTTTTTAAATCATTAAAAATCTAAAAATACATGCTACAAAACGCCTTTGACAATGACTAGGTATCTATGAGCATATACGATAATACGAACATAGAAGTATGCAGTCAAGATTATTCTCAATGTCGGGTTCAATAACCACCAGATATACACATTTAAACATCTGGCAATCCTAGCTAATTGAAGCGATACCTTGGTCTTTTTTCCTCAACTTGCAGCATAAGAGATTCAAGTTCACTTTCGGGAATGCCTACGATATTGCTCTGGTCAAGCTAGACCGGCCAGTGGACACGACTGGTCACTACATCCGGACAATCTGTCTTCCTTCTAGTCCGCTCACCAACTTCGACGCCACCAACGACTGCTATGTCACTGGATGGGGGCACACGAAGAGTGCGTGACGATACATTTTCTATATTAACACTGATCTAATGCATTGGTTAAACAATGTTATAATAGTTGCTATTTAAAGCGATAGAAAATCCATCGGAAACGAAAAGAACAGGGGTGCGTTCAAGCTAGAATACATGAATACAATACTTTTCCCTACTTGTATTGCTCGTTGAACGGCTTCGTGCGTATTGCTTTTCCTACACCGTTCACGGCCTCCAGACCCGTAGTGATAAATATTAATACGTATTGCTACGCGTGCTGCTGAACGGCTTCTGTAGCAATATATAGCAATACATATCGA
>JAUTBZ010151382.1:0-10000 GCA_032361785.1 Lepetodrilus galriftensis
AATGAAATTAGAAAATGGAGTTTTTTTGTTTTTCATTCCATGGAGTATTTACTGAGATAATCTACGAAATAGGGGGGTCAATGCATTTCATGCCAAACTATAGCAGTCGGCAATGACCAAGTTGGAATGATATTGAAGTTTAATTTGAAGCTGTCCTGACATTAACATGACATACTAGTAGTTGAGAATATCACCACATAGATATAGCTTTTGCATGTGTGAAGTCATTGTGTGTAGCACATAGGATACTCACGGGGATACCCGTGGGGAACTTCATTGTCTTAGCTGCAGGAGGTGTGTCGGTGTATAATGATCAGTTAGATTACTGACGTTAGACAAAAACTCAGGTTCATTTTCCACTGGGGGGTGCTACCATTATTTTATGGTCCGATACCGATGAACGAAAAAATTCCCGCTGCAATGTTAAACTCCTCAATTCACTCACTCAACGACGAACACGTCACAATAGAAATCCTCTCCCACGGCTAAGACTGCGAACTTCCCCACGCGTACTATATTGCCGAGTGGACTATTATCCCATGCGTTACACATGATGGTGAAAAGCGCTTTTCCTTATCTCTCTGTAACATCGTGCAGATTTATTGTCTTTGGTTGAACGGAATATTTGGGTTTCCAGCTTTCTGTACTTCTGTCCACAGTTGATGACAGTGCCTAACTTTCATGTGCTTTTTTTTCTTCTATTTATTTTACTGACAGTTGTGGTTTTGGTGACGTGTTGGTTACCTGATCAGTACTGTGTTCCTATATGGTTGAAATGTACATATTGCCATTCTGTAAGCTGTACCGTTATCATTACTCAGTAATCTTGTGATAGAAACAATGACATCTATAGCAGGAAATGCATTGACACCCCTATTTAGTGGATTCTCGCAGTAAGTACCAGTACTTGACAAATGAAAACTGAAAAAACTTTAATTTTCAGGGTATCGTTTCTCGAAGCTCTCTTAGCCGCTAAGGGACCATAGCACTCTCTTAGTACTTGTATTAGCTATCGGCAAAGAGAGCACTATGGTCCCTTAGCGGCTAAGAGAGCTTCGAGAAACGATACCCAGGTTCCTAACAAAAAATCAGAACACGATCCTGGCAGGACACGTCAACATAGGGTGTCCTGGTTTATTTCTGAGCATCCGCGTTAGGTGTCCTAGCCCGAACACCCCAAAGAACACCTAGCTTTATTACTGTGGCTCTAGCTGTTGTCTTGCAATGCCAATGGGCCTAATTATTGTGACCGAGCTACAAGATTGCGATATTTATTTTAGTACGATTTCGTGCTCAAAGTTTCGATAACAAAATGCCCATATGCAATTTTACCTAGAGCACGAACTCGTACTCAAACGTTTTGTAATCTCTGGGCCAGGGTATCGTTTCTAGAACCTCTCTTAGCCGCTAAGGGACCATATCACGGAAAAGAGAGTGCTATGGTCCCGTAGCGGCTAAGAGAGCTTCGAGAAACGATACGCTGGTATGCATTTTGATTAGGTGAAGATGATTAAATGCGATATAAATGTATACAATATACTTGCATTTCTTTCTTTGTTTTACAGTCGGGCCTCCTTTCGGGGGAGTGATGTACGAGTTTACAGGAAAGGCTGTTCCGTTTCTAATATTAGCATCACTTGCATTGTTAGACGGATGTGAGTATATGCGTCATAATGTTCTTGTTTGAACGTACACACATACCACAGATACATGCACCCCAACCTCTTCATCACCATGCATCACCACCACCTTCCACAATCAATACAAACACTACGACCACAACCACAACTATGGCTACGACGACTACCACCACAACGACAATGTTCTTGACGACCACCACTTTCACAACCACAACTATCATCACAGAAGCACCACCACCACCACATCCAACAATATATTACAATCACCATCAGCTTCACAACGACAGCGATCATCACAAATACTACCATCACCAAACACACGACAATTCTTATGCACATATTGATAATATGTTCCTTCTAACATGAATTCTAAACATAATAGCGGCCGCACACTCGCAATTTCGATCGCTTAGTGTGCGGTGCTCCAAATATCAAAACATGCTAGATATTGTGCGATCGGTGCGACTAAAAATCGCAATCGGCCAGCGCACAGTTGCGATTTTCCGTCGGCCAGTGCGCGGCCACTATAACAGGATCCTGGAAGGCCCCAATCTAAAACACTGTATACCCTTACCTTTAGGTTTACAACTGCTGGTATTACAGCCTGGCCTAAAGCCGGAAAACCAAGAAGGGTCATCACTAAAGGCTCTGCTGAAAGACCCGTACATTCTTCTAGCTGCTGGTGAGTGTTCATGAATCCTTCTTCAGAGCACCATTACATGACGCTCCACTAAAGGCCATCGCGCTCTCGTATCTATATATCTTGGTCATTACAAGACCGCTGTGATGCTTTTGTGGATACCAAGAGCTTAAAAAACCCCATACCCAGTCTGTGGATATTTCTAACATAGGTATTACCATAATTAGTTTATCGTATAAGTTGAAATGTCAACCATCTCTAGAAGCTGATGTATCTGTCAACATTTTGCATTTAACCTAGTTAGAATCTACAAACTACAGTGAAATGTTGTCTACCATATAGAGGTGAAAAGTTTTTTGGAAGTATAAACATAATTGTATGTATGTCAAGTGAATGTAATTTGCAGTTGTTGCTAAGAACTAGTCCAAAACGAGAATAAATATATGCGATTGCATGCCTTTAACATCCGTCAATATTTGACGGATGTTATAGAGACACACTATCCGGGGGTTTGGAATCGTAAACACGTACATTTCTAATTCTTGAATGTAATGCCCGTTATTTGTTTTAACTTAATACAGATATCAATATCCAAGCGAGAAAACGCGAAATAATGATTCTATTTTTATAACATGCTTTTCAATGTAACATAATCAGAAGTGGCGAAGAGATATGCACTGATACAAAGTAAAAGGTAATACTGTAAGTTAAATAGACATGTAGTTATTTTATTCGGTGATGTATGAAGTTATAATTTTGGAACTGGTTGGGTACATTCATCTCCTATTTCTTTGCCAACATTCTGTACAAACGAAATAGGGAGTTGCTGTATTATCTGCCAGACTACTGTATAGCAAACACTCAAATTGAACTCTTCTTTAATTGTGAATAGCTATGTATGTCAAATATTAACAACACGGTTGAACAGTAGCCTGAGTCATTCATTGTTTAATGAAACACTTGACATCCAGACTAAAAACAATCTTTATTACGTCTCGACTTATAGTAGTAGGTGAGATGCTCTTACTATTGTGCTTGAGGGCACGGATACATTGTTAATGAACGATACAGCAGACACTTAGTAAGAGGAAATAAATGTACCCTAGCTTTAATTCTGAAGTGAATGACAGCGTGCGGTACAGTGCATGGATCAATGATAAAGCTTAGCCTTGAATTAACCTTATAGCAAGAACTATCCTTAGTGTTTGCTCTGCCCTTGTGTTGATCATCCACGTGCATTTCTATTATCACTGGAGAACACTTCAGTAACAAATATAATATTCATTATTGAAATATCGAGTTTGACGTCCACAACTGATGTTCACTACAGTTATACGACAGAGTAAATATTTTTGAGACATTTTCTAGATAAACAGAGTTGTCGCCATGAATCTGTCGCCCACTGGTATGGAAGGTGGATGTTGTTGGGGAATTGTAAATGTCACACAATCAATTTAATTCCTTCTCACGTACACATGGCTGTATGATTGGATGATGCATTTTTACTTACTGTATACCAGGCTCCGTAAACAATAGGCAGGTGCTTACTATTTCTATTTCCATCATTATACGTTATATGATATATGTTAGATAAATATAAATGAAATAAATGTCTATGTACATACTATAACTATATTAGATATATCACGACGATTCGTCGGCATCTTTGCCGACATCTTCAGACATAGTTGATATATGTTAGTACACGATCAAATCTCTAGTCATGCTACTACAGTACTATCTATATACTACTACTACGACTGCTACGGCTGCTACTACTACTACTACTACTACTACTACTACTACTACTACTACTACTACTGCATGTAGTTACCTTTTTGACGCGGTATTGATAGGATGTGCTGTTTGTAGAGTGGCAATGCAGTTATCATCATTGGTCTTGTCAGTACCAGCCGGTGCTCGCAGGTTTACTGAATATTCAGCGTTACGGATTTCCCCCTGCCCTAAACTGACAAGTCGTGATATAAGTGAACTAATCTTGAAAGTGACTCTAAATCCCCCAAACAACAACAACAACAAACTACTACTACTACTACTACTACTACTAGTACTACTACTACTACTATTGCTATTACTGCTGCTGTTGCTGTTGCTGCTGCTGCTGATATAGATGATGATACTACTGAGGATGATGATAATAACGATGATGATGATGATGATAATACTACTAAAGAAATGATGATGATGTTGATGTTGTTGATGATGATGACGATAATAACGAGGATGATGATGATGATAATTAATAATAGGAATAGGAATATTTGTGTAGCGACAATATAATATAATGTGAGTAAACTACAACGCATCCAAACACTACTGTACTTCACTAATTATACATGTACATTTTCAGGTTCCATTACGTTCGCCAACATGGCTATAGCTATGATGGAGCCCTCGCTTCCTATTTGGATGTACGAGACCATGCATGCCAAGGAGTGGGAGCAAGGTACGTGGGTTACACTGATATAGCCGTGCTCTGTGCACGGTCATAGCCATGTTGTATGTACGGTCACACGTTCCAATTACCAGCCACGTGGCTCGAGCTGTGCATAGCAGTACTGAGGTCAGTGATGACGTTCAGAACCAGCAAAGCCAACGCTGGTCTCAATTCTCCATTAATGTTTGTTTTGGAATTGCGAGTCTAATAACAATGCTGTAGGCGTATGCCGTAGGTGTATTTCTGAATTTTTCTTTTGATGAGTAATAGGTATTATTTGGACGTCTTGGAAATTTGTTATTATTTTTATTACATACATCTACTATGATATGGCGTAATTATCAAGAACAACGACTCAATTGCGTTTTGGGGAAATGGGTGAACTGGGATAATCCATATACTTCAGTAATGCAAGATAATTGAGATAATAAAAACCAGTGCAGAAAGTTAATTCCAAGTTGCTGACATTAACATAACATGAAACATGTTCACAGATTTGTCATTGAATGTTCACATATTAATGATAATATAAGTACTGTTGTACAATTATGAATGTGTAAAATTGTATACTTATTGTTTCAACAGGTATAGCTTTCCTACCCGCCAGTTTGTCATATCTAATTGGCACAAATATATTCGGCCCATTGGCGCACAAAATAGGCAGGTCAGTATATACTAAACTATTTAAAAAGAAATATCACCATATAATCTATGATGTCGAATATTAGTCCAATATTCTGGCAGCTTCGTCCTGTTAACGGTCATGTACATATCTGTATGGTTCAATAGCCACTGTTGATGGTTCACAGATGAATAAAGAATCGTGAAACTTAAACACTATTTGTCCTCAATGTACTCCTCACTTTATATTATTTAACGTGTAGCTTGCAGTTACGATAATGATGCACTCAAACTATAGTTTACTGTATATATAATGCATTTTAATTTATGATTCATTTGACTTTTCATGATGCATTTTAATTCATGATGCTTTTTTACTTCATAGGTGGCTGAGCGCAATGATCGGAATGTTTATGATTGGAGTTTGCCTTTTCTTTGTGAGTACCGCCAAATTAATCACATGCCTATATTTGCAACGAAACCTAAAACAATATTTCCTTGGATGTTTACACATTGTACAAATGAGCAATCCGTCGGTTTTTAACTTCCACCTATCCTGAATGGACTCTGACAAGCTAAAAGAGTGCGCAATGTTAACAAGTACTCTCCCATGACGCGGCTGCTAACAAGTCAATTTACGGCAATCAATACACCGACAATCGTAAGCCTTCAATACAACCGTGTATATTTCAACACCGATAGTCACCCATAAATCCCTCTAGCTTTATGTAGATCCGTTATCCATTTTAAAAAAATTAAGAAAAGGATACAAAAGCCGAAAAAAATACATCAATTTTTTTTTTCCCTTTCCAGATTCCTTTCTCAACCAATATTGGACACCTTATAGCGCCAAATTTCGGACTAGGCTTTGCTATTGGTAAGTAGCTATTTCTTGCGTAAGAGCTTTACCTGGTAACCGGAAGTAGATCGTTACCCAACTGAAAAAAATAAGCTCTTCTGCGATTGCGGTTGATAGATCGTTGGCTTTTACGCCAGCCAAGCATATGCCTTAGAAAGGCCTGCAGTCGTGTTTCCGTGTTTTATGTCTGATTGAAGGAGAGTAAATGAGACATTGAGACTTGATGCTGAGTAGTAGGACGAGGCTTAAATGATGTAATCACACGACCTGGAAACTCGCAACTCACATGCTTAGTTTAAATAAGATCGTAATTTTGAACAAGTTTGAATACTATATATGAATATCTACAGAGCAAACGAGCCAAATTATAATTTTAGTAAATTAGTAGTAAATTTTACGTTGTCTGTAAAATTAAATAAATTTCGTTTGTCTTTATTCATCCTATATCGTTCTCTCCCCTCTCTCTATCATACTGTACTCCCTACATATCATTATCTCTCTTGCTTGTTCCCCCTCCCCTCTCTCTCTCTTCTCTCTCTCTTCTCTCTCTCTGTCTCTCTCTCGCTCTCTCTGTGTCTCTCTCTCACTCTCTCCCCCTCCACCCATGAGATGAGTTCTCGTCTACATCCACTTCTTAGTGTCCTACAATTCAGCGATGCATTATATAAACCCAATTCTTTGATGACTGTCGTCCCACAGGTATGGTTGATTCGTCGATGATGCCGCACATGGGTTACCTCGTGGATCTCAGGCACGTCTCCGTGTACGGCAGCGTGTACGCCATCGCCGACGTCGCCTTCTGCCTCGGCTTCGCTATTGGTATGTCATGAGTGTACGCTATAGTATGTCATGAGTGTACGCTATAGTATGTCAGGAGTGTACGCTATAGTATGTCATGAGTGTACGCTATAGTATGTCAGGAGTGTACGCTATAGTATGTCATGAGTGTATGATATAGTATGTCATGAGTGTACGCTATATGGTCTGTCATGGGTGTACCCTATAAGATATGTCATCAGCGTACGCTATATATAATGTCATGAATTTGTATGTCATGGTATGTCATGAATATACGCTATAAGATAATTATGTCATGAGAGTACGTTATATGGTATGTCATGGTTGTGTGTGAGTGTGTGTGTGTGTGTGTGTGTGTGCGTGTGTGTGTATGTGTGTGTATCTGTGTGTGTGTGTGTGAGTGAGTGCGTGTGTGTCATTTGAACGCATATCCAACCTGAACTATATTATAACCGACCATTATCATGAGTTTTACACTTGAATACGATGTCATAACCTACTCAAAGTTGTAATTACAAATCCCGTATAAAATCTGAGCTGGAGCATGAAATCGTACTAAAACATTTCGTAATCTCAGGGTCTGGGCATTTACTCCTTTCCTTGTAATCGACCTTGTCACACAGATATCTTAATGCAATTCTCAATTTCATGAAATCTTTTTTTTTTCAGGTCCAGCCATCAGTGGCTCAATTGTTCAGACAATTGGCTTTAGCTGGTAAGCATACATCCGCTTCAACAATTTATTATTCCAAAATATGTAGATCTTCGTATTATAAGAATATACTCTGAATATAACTGATTTAATGTAATTCTTATTGAAGAACTATATTATTGGATCATAGTCTTACTATCACACGTGTGCTATGTGTATCTTTGTTTCACACACAGGTCAAGGCAGTATTCGTAGATCGATCAGTGTCACAGTTACAATTTAATTATGTTCAAATTTCATCGACTCCTACAATTTTCAAATTATTACTGGTGAAATACTATGATTCTAAGACCTCTTCACTGAGTTAATTGGATTCTGTTCATTTTATTAACTGTACCCGGAAGTCAGTTTCACAATGAGGGTCCCGCCATTACTTTCCACCCCTACCGCACACAACGCGGAATAGTATCCCACATGGCATACAAACGATGCTAAACAGTGTGTTGATAGAATTATAAAATACAAATATGAATTAAAATAAAATTAATATAAATTAAAAGTGTGTATGTCGATATGTTTTGTTAATATATTTCATGGTAAATGTGCAAACACATATTGAAATCATATTGAAAAATCTTGGTGCATGGGGAAAATGCAGCTTGTTGCCCAAAATTGTATTTGTGTAGAAAAGTCAAAGAAACATACTTTCAGGTAAAATGCGTTTGACCCCGAACTATGTCAACAGATCGTGACCGTATGCCTTTAATATTGATTGCCATGTATACGTACGATTCCATAGGTTGCTGTGGATTATTGCCTCGGTGAACATAATGCACGTGCTTGTATTGCCTTTAATATTGATTGCCATGTACACGTACGATTCCACAGGTTGCTGTGGATTATTGCCTCGGTGAACATAATGTACGCGCCGTTCATGTACTTCCTGCGGAACCCGCCAGGCAAGGAGGAGAAGATGGTGAGACCATTGCATATTATCATATCTGGTGTCTACAGAATTCTAGTGTTCTACAAGTAGCCTATACCTTCGAAACACAGGCCATAATTATACTTATATACCAATATCTGACAAACTAACTTAACGAAGCACCCGTAAACGACCCCCATCGTATGTCACTGTCATGTATAGTGATGTATTGTTCTTATCAATAACACTTAATGTATTCTTGTCTTAATGTTTCAGTCGCTGATCATGCACGACCAATGTCCGGTCCAGTATGTCACGTACAATCAGACAACACGTAGCAACGCCAACTCCGACGACGAAGACGGATTCTTTGAAGACTGAGCAACGTGAAACAATACCACACCCATCCCTGAATCTACTTACAAGCGACGTACACATTATATATCTCTGACTACGTTTGCCAAGTATGAGGCACACTGCTACGATACATGATGCAGACTGTCATGTATAATTAGGACATGATGCAAACTGTCATGTATTATTATAACATGATGCAGATTGTCATGTATAATTCCCACATGATGCAGACTGTCATGTATAATTATCACATGATGCAGACTGTCATGTATAATTATAACATGACAGACTGTCATGTATAATTATCACATGATGCAGACTGTCATGTATAATTATCACATGATGCAGACTGTCATGTATAATTAGCACATGATGCAGACTCTCATGTATAATTAACACACGTTGCATACTGTCATGTATAATTATCATATGATGCAGACTGTCATGTATAATTATCACAGGATGACGAATGAGAAAATCTCTTTTAAAGAGAATGCTGCTGCTTATATGTTTTGTTAGAGAAAGAGTGTCCGTTTTGAGATTGAATTTTTTGAGCCGTAGGATATATTACTCGAGTGAGAAAACACGCATGACCAAGCATACATGTACTGTGAATTGTTTGACCAATGTACATAAGGATACATAGATGTTTGACCAATGTACATAAGGGTATTTAGACGGAAATATACACACAAGAACTTCAGTGTTGATGGTCTGGACGTGGTGTGTAGGACTGTTAACACAATATTTATTCAAACCGTGTGTTATATAATTGGATTGCATGAATTTACAACCACGAGTGCTATTAATGTTTGTGATATTTAGTCTATTTAGTGCGTATCGAAGATTGAGTGAATATAACCATGGACATTCATGTAGTTATTCTGTGAAATAATTCACAAATCTATTTATAATGTCGCGGAAATGAAATGCGATTTGTGTTTTTGTTGTTGAAACAAAGCATTCTATTAGACTTGTTAGAAATCATCGTAGTATCATATAGTATGTATATAGGCAATGTGTATACTTTTTGATCATCTAATTGCACCT
>JAUTBZ010151393.1:0-11697 GCA_032361785.1 Lepetodrilus galriftensis
TGTGAGTTATATTATATTATATTATATTAGTATGTGTGCGTTGAAGAGTGAGCTAGAGGAGACGTCCAGTGTCTTTCGTTCAGTCAATTCAATGAGCATAGCTATCAACCACATACATAACTTTAAACAGTATATCGTTTTAGACAAACGTAGGGCCTATACAAACTTATTAGCTAATGCCCGATATGTCCATGACAATTAAACATGAATATTAAATGTGAAAAACACGGAATTATTCAACAACAGCATACGTCATATATATGCACAGAAGCCACATGCACTCTGAATATTCTTAATAATAAACTGGTACTAATATTTAGATAACATCACTAGCTTATTTTTTATTAAGGGGTTGCAAGTATTCCACAGATATCGAAGACCCTTAACACATGCTAGGTTTGTATATTATTCCATTGACGTCAATGTCTTCAACTGAAGCGAGCGGTTTAATGAATAATGGGCAATATTTATCAATGAAATGACGTCATTAGTCTAATACAAAACACGTGTTGATAATCACTGCACAGAAAATATCTTTGAGCTAGTGTGAGATATACAATTTATTTCAACATTCTTTTCATCCGTAGGGTTTTATTTATCCTGAAGGAATGTTTGATAATGATTATCACGTTGTGTTTGTCTAAGCCGTCTGTCCGAAGTATGACACGCCATAGATATTCAGTGGGGAGTACAGGTCGCGTATAGCCACACAATATACTAGAAGTACTGTATACAGTTGGCATCCAATATTCAAGTAGCTTATTTATATAACCATAGGGTAATTTGTTTCACGGTGCTTGTATCCAGTAGTCTGTTACTGGCGTCTTTGCAGCCCAATGAATCTGAATTATACTAACATTTAACGAATTGTAATACCCATTAAAGGTTTGAGGTATTTGAACAAACCACCAGTTGTTTTATATGATAGCACATGCATATGCAACGGGAATGGACGAATGATCTGTGGAACGGTATAAATAAATTAACTATAGGATATATACGTTACGAACATATAGGACATTACATTGGCGTTGTATTCATTGAGACCGGAAGTTACTGCAAGCGGAAATCGGGAACCTGTAAATACTATTTGAACTATACATCCTCATTGTAGGCAATGTTTATATAAATGAATAATTTGGAATACTATAATATGTGTAATTAAATGTTTAAATTGTTACCAATGCTTACTAAGATTTCTAAAATCAATAGAAGGTTTTTATGTCATTTGTAAAAGGAAATAGTATTGTAAATATTAGTATTTATTAGTATCTAGTATGTATTAGTATCTAGTAATCCAATGTCATTTTAGCACAATACTATATAAATGCAATATTTAGTATACACACTATAGTATAGTCGATTATGAATAATACACGCACATGCCAAGGCTACTGCCAAGTTATGACGCAAGAACTCCTTGGAATGTTACGAAACCATCAGCGCAATCTTCACAACTGATAACTGATCCACATAAAACACACCACTTCAACAGCGGGAGCGAAGTCCACGGCCATTCACCATATAACCGACACAATCCTGCTATATGCGGAAGTGAAGGACTGCGCATGCTTGGACAGGAATTGGCGGTTGTCCCAACACCTATGAATGATTGTTTTTAGTGAGATGTTACGAGATCTACAACATACTTTGTAGAGTATGTAAATAGCATCGATATCTGCAAATAGTATTACAAACGACAGAGACCTTTATTTTAGTTTTATCACGTTCTATTATTGACGTGCACGTTCTAACAAAAATCTTCAAAGTGGGAAAGTTTGTTAGTACAACGTAACCAAGAAATTTACGTGACGTAATACGCGCGAATTCTCGTATTAGAAGTTGAATGGGGAACAACTAAAGGTCTCTAACAATGCAGGGTCTTGTTTCTCAAAGCTCTCATTTCCACTCTGCATATAGCGCTCTCCCGAGTGCCCAGTCGCACTGTAAGAAATCGCTACAATATGTGGTAATGATCTCAAAGTAGATATCAGACCTTCGTGAAACGGCACCCAGATTGTTACTTACATTATTAGCTGAAGGACATGTATCGGATAAATTGCTATGATAAAAATGTTATCATTTCTCCGTCTACCATATATAATGCATTACTTAATCCTATAAAAACGTTTCTATTTCTGATAGGAACAGTATGCATGTAACTATGCTAAAGGGATCAACACAAAAAAGAAAATAATAATGTAAAACATTATTCCAATAAAATGTAACATTTAATACAATTGAAAATGTATCACAATGTTTACAGTAATTATACTGAAAATACCATTCACAGCGATTACATTTAAACACGTAACCACATCCCGCAAAATATGCACTTATTCAGGTAATTCAACATTATCACATTTCTTACACAGACTTATACAATGATACAGGTACCAATGTATCACAGTAGATATACGAATTACAATGCTTATAGCACTCAGGTACTACCATCACCACGTGCCTCATGGCAGATTTTGCTTTAAATGTCTAGATGTCACTGTCATCTAGACCTATAGATGTCACTGTCATCTAGACATTTGAAGCAAATCATGAAGACGAAGAGTATTTGATGCCATGACATCTCGCACAGAACATGAAGACCTACAAAGGTGATGATGTATCTGGCAGACGTGTGAGACACTGCGCTGGTTAGCCGCCATGACAAGATGAGTTAGGACATATTTCTAGAAGTGTAGGAGGACAGGCATCACTAAATCTAATCATGTCCATCAACCAGGCCAATCTCTAATCATTATTGACTGTGGCAGATCATGTATGTCACTGGCAGTTGTACGGACTTCTGACCCGAGCGCCCTACATTTCCTTGTGAACCATCACTAGACAGGCGAACCCAGAGATGTTCCCTGGTGACCCTGGGCTTGGTGATGCTGCTGACATGCTTCGAGGCGGTGGCGAGTTGCAATTATTCATCTGGGTTTAGGGAAGTAAAGGTGTTGTAGGCACAACCAAGGCTATTCATTCCGAATGGCTTCATCGACATGATATGATGTCCACTGCGCTGGTTAAGATGAAGTAATGTCAGTGTGGGAAGGTGAACACGACTTTGTTCATATATACATATCGACATAACTTGAGAGATAACAGTAAAATACAACTGGTTCTTTTAACAATACGTTGCCATCAAATGATTAAGATGGTGCATGATCATGGAACATGATTTCTTTGATTTGTGTTTCACTTGAGGATATCATAACTTCAGTACAGTAATTAAATATGATGACTATCCATAGAGTCTATGTATGCCAAGGATAATTAAGTTATCACAGGTCGTGATTGAGGCGCGCTCCGCCAACACGAGAGTTCAGAGGATGCCCAATGCATTGGCCTGGCTATGTGAGATAAGAAACACGCGAGGCAATTCTCTGGCGTTTCCTGTGCGTGCAATGGACGCGTGTGGAAAGCAGGCGTTACCATAATTTCATTGTCACTGTTGTACGCCTTCATCTCCAATCTATGCCATATTGGATGTATCTAAGGTTTGAGTTTTGTGAAAGCTATTTGTTAACTATCAGGCAAATTGTATTGCACGATGTTGAATTTTAGATGCATGTAGGCCTGGATGTTTATGATTTCGTGATGGTTCAGATAGTCATGTGTAAGGTATACTCAACAAAATGCAATGTTATCTGTATTTTCTACACCGAATATTATCTACACAGAATAGTATCTAAATTGGATCTAACGTTGTGACAGGGACGTTCAGAATAGTACTGACAATCACGAAACAAACTTCATTCTGTCCGTTATCGGACTGATATTCTCACCTTTGGACCATAACGCGTTTAATATATTCCACATATTGACGTTTAGATATGGCTAGAAATACTCATGTCATGAAATTGGATTAGTGCCTACTGAAGTATTTAATTTCAACATTAATATATCTTTCCTATTTCCGATTGCTTAAAGAAATGTTACACCATGGCACGGGGATATATGTTCGTTTTATTAATAGTAAGTAAAGCTAAATTTCAAGTTTGGCACCAGTTGGCTTCCTTTATGAAAAAGTTAATGGAAGCCAAACATGAACGTTAAATGCGACACATTAAAATTAGAAATCTATTTCTAAACCTTCCTATTTTGTCATGAAGGCTACTAGTCTATGGGGAGACTGATGAAAGGTGCATCTTAAAAACTCTAGTCTGCTGAACATCACAAAGTAGCATGCCAAATTGTCATACGAAGACTATTCTCAATATATTTCTATTTTGCCAACAAGTAAGGACAAACAAAATTAAGTTGTTATTTTTAAAATGCAGGTGAATGAAGTAGATATACTAGTAGATGTTTGAAACAATAGTACGGAGGTTTGTTGGCCTCACCTTATAAGAAACTGTACTGCTATTAAGTAAAGCCACTGGGAAGGCCAAGATTCGCGTCTGATGACATAGTTAGAGTGCTCTGCGAAGGAGTACGAATCCTTTCAATTGCATGTCAAAGCCACACTTTATCTGTAGAGGTGGGAGTAGGCCTGACAGGGACGGATATCATGGTGGGTGGATGTGGAACTATCGCACGTGATTGAACAGTCAGCGTGTATAGATAGATGTCATCGTTTTAGAAACAAAGAGAAAGTACGGATATAAAGATAAAAAGTAAAAACATATGTACTAACTTAGTGATTCTATTTTAAAGCAATTTATATCTAACCAGAAATGGCACACAAGTTGATAATTATATTTATACATTATTACTCAATCTTTAATGTCTGAAAACTAAAAGGTTATTTTCGATATTTTCGTATGTGCAACCCTGATAATTAATAAATAATGGTTTGGTCATATAACACACAATTATATAATAACTATAATAACTCTAAATAAAAATAAATCTTGGTTCGTTTTCGCTACAGTGAACACTTATAGTAATTCTAATGAATTACCGTTTTTCATTTAATTTGTCCTCATCAATATCTTCTAATGTGAAGTGTATATTACACTTTTGGTTAGTTCATCTTATTAGATGGATGTGTACAGCATCCATGACTCAGGGTTCGTGTCAGGTCATCCGGGTACTCGTCCATAAACCCGGATGATGACAGATCATAGGAAGAGCAGCCTAAAGTATTGTTTAAAATGTTCGTAGTGCGTAGTAGCAGAAACGAACCCAGATTCATTTTAATTGCATTGCGTACCCCGTTGGCCTTTATGAATGTATGAGTGAAACTCTTCAGCACAGGGGGTAATATTCGTCAAGATCTTAACATAGGCAGCTGATGATGTAACTTTAAGCGAATACATGAGTCAAATTAAGGCAGTTCATGATGCAATCAGTGGATCTAACTCTTACCCTGTAGGCTCTTCATTAAAACACAGACATGTAGACTATGCAGAATATTTTAAAAGCACATTAGGATGATCTAATAAAACATACAGAAGTTAAACATTGAAACATTTGAGGACATTTAGATGTAGGCTAATTAAATCCACGCAGTCCAGAATGGTCAGTTTCATGCTGTGTCTACGATAATTGCATTGGACATTGAAGTCTCTATCGTTCTCTTTCTCTCTGATTTACGGCTTTGATATTTCTGTAGGAAAACCTCTTTCTCCGGTTATCATAAAATATATATGATGATCACATTAATCTTTTTTTAAATTCGCTTTTTCTGTTGCAATATGTCGCTATTGGTGTCACGACACTGAACACAAATAATATGCATGTACTTTGAAGCTCTGCACTAAATACATCCTCATTAAACTGTTGAAAAATATAGTTGGACCAGTGAAAAATATATCCGAACTATTTAGAAATAGTGAACTATATTGTTGAACTAGTAAATTATATACTAGTAGTTGAACCAGTGAGCTATACATGTAGGTGAACTAGTGTAATGCATGTACTAGTATATAGAATATATGAATTAGTAAACTATATTTAGTTGAACTAGTGAACTATTTAGTTGGACTAGTAAATGATATAGTTGAACCAGTGAACTATATAGTTGAACTAGTAGAATATATACAATATATGAATTAGTAAAATATACTAAGTTGGACTAGTAAATTATATAGTTGAACCAGTGAACTAGATATAGTTGAACTAGTAGAATATATAGACTATATGAACTAGTATAATATATTTAGTTGGACTAGTGAACTATTTAGTTGGACTAGTGAACTATTTAGTTGCACTAGTGAACTATTTAGTTGGACTAATGAACTATTTACTTGGACTAGTGAACTATTTAGTTGGACTGGTCTAGTGAGCCAGTGCTAGCAGACATGGTGCACCTACTCGACCCAGTCAACTAACAGCCCTGACACTCTAGAATCAAGGGCAATGATTTCCTGTCCCAGTTACCAGAGAGCGTACACCTAGACTAACACCAAACTCTGACAACGAATGGCGGAATGCTGGTATGTCGTCGTCTTACTGGTATTCTTTAACAATTAAGCTGCATAATACGAACATAAATCCAAAGAAATACTAAACATACAGATAACCAAATATTTGTATAAGATACCTCTCACAACAATGACTCCGCACAAAGACATCCAAAACATGTCTTCTGGAGCTTTGCCAGTAGCGATGCAGATATTATGAATATCTAATCCAGATTTTCATAAGGCGTCTATTTTTTCCTTCTCCCTATTCAATGTCACAGTGATGACATCTGGAAGCGAAGTGGAAGCAGTGGTCATTAAACCTATTTAATTGTCAATTTAATGATCAGTATGTTGACGTCCTGATGCGTGTCCTTGTGCACGTCTAGCGTCCTCTCGAGTCTGTGTCTTCCTGTGTTTACGTCCAATTGACTTTCGCCATTGCCCTTCTGCAAACAAAAAAGGGAGGAAAAGGAGAAATCTTCTGATGAATGTTGTTAGCTGCACTTTAGCAAAGTGGAATACAGATTTGTATCGCGTTACCTTGACTTTTGACGGTGCATGTTTGTCTAGGATGAGGTCACGTCGGGTAATGTTATTAAGAACCGTGGCTCATTCACATCCGCTGGAGGTCCTCTGATGATTGTAGAGCATGAACTATATTTCTTGACATAACTCCATGTTGATGGCGCTACACTATTACCCCAGTCAATGGATCAAAGTTCATTCATTGAACCTTCTCGAGTCCCTGGGAAGTATATAACCCAAGCTTCCGGTTAAGGCATACCTAGTAAGTATACAGAAGACGTGGACAAGTAGATGCCACGGCTATTTCTAACACTACTAATTACTAAAAGCACATTGTATGCTATATGTCCTGTGACTAAGACAGCATCGTTTTTACTCATAATTCATAGCTTCAGAAAAGATGTAATGATGTACCGATAACTGAGATAACACATTTATTCACCAACGAAAGGACCAACGAATTTTCAATGCGATTCAAATACAAATAATGTATTTACAATATGTCAAATTGTTCCTTCTTTCGAAAGTCGCCCCTCTGCGTCAAATAATATTTACTCAAAATATTTGGTGATCGTTATATAAACATATTTTTTATTATAATTAATGGTGCAATATTATTATTTTTTAAATTTTGGTTAGGGCAGATACAATAAGAACATTAATATTTTTTTATTTTTTTTATTCCATGAAGTATTTTCTTACCGAGATAATCTACGAAATAGGGGTGTCAATAAATTGATGCATTTCAGGCCAAATTTCAAATAGGTCTGATTTTCCGACTTCTTGACTGGATCCGTTGAGAAGATGCACACATACAACTGACCGTGTGTACAGTAACACAGTCATACAGTCATACAGTATGCACATAGCATTGTCGTGATTATGACAACGTTCCGTTTATTACGAGCACATAATATATTAATATATGGGTCAATATTTAGAATGTAAATAATGTATTCGCCTATACATGTGATATAGTTATCATCCTCTGAAACACATTGTCAATACTTACTTAACATCCGTCCGCATAAATGCCGGATGTCATGTAGACAAAGGTCGTGATTTCAGAGGAGATACTCATTGTAAGCTCTCGGTGTTCAATTCAATTTAGACGGTGCAAATATACGATTGACACCTCTGAATTCCAAACAGTCTAGACCTTTATTACACTGTATAGATCTATGCGCTCATGTATTGTACCAGTCAAAGTTATCATGTTGTTTACTAAATACGAATTCAGTTTTCCGAAAGTTTATGATATACAGCGTTGTCGGCATTGTAAACGTGACGAGTAAGGTGTATGCAACCAGAATGAGAAGACCTTCAATGATTTGTTTCCCGAGTGGGAAGATGGATGTTTAGTAATCTTAGCAAAAGTCAATAAAAGTACATCTACTAATCAGTAACTAATAAGCAAGTAAATTAGCCTTCTCCCACCCACGTTATCATAGTTAGCGTCACTTTCGACAGCTGTCATTCACCCAGAATATCTTGAGATACCAATGCTATACCGTCAACAATTGTCACTGTTTTGTGGTGGGTGTTTTTTAAACATAAAAACATTGTGTATTGATAATATTTTACTCCGGCTTTGTATTTCTTATGTATCGATACTCATCCAAAAATAAGACGGAGGAATAAAGATTATAAACTATTTGAATATTGTAAATATCAAATGTACATTGTACTGTTGGTATAATGGTCTATACTACAACATGGTGCCTATCATGATTATATATAGTAGGCATATGTGTATGTAGAGCTGTGTATAGTTTCTCGGGAGTCCTTATGGTCTCGTAGTAGATATGAGAGCTCCGAGAAACGATACACTGTTTGGTTCAGTGTAGCTCTTGTCAACGACGTTTTGTAGCAATTATTTTACATTTCTTCCAAAAAAATCGGAAATAAATGCTACGAAACGTGTTTGACAAGGACTTTGTTCTACATTAGATGGGATATTATTTTCAATAGTTCAATATAAGATATTTTCAATTTGATAAGATATTTTCCCCGTCCATTGATGAGCTAGTTTTGTTTCTCTCCATTCGTACAAATAATTGTTTCTTCATACGATAATGCACACACAAATAAATATTGGTTTGAACATATTTTCTAAATTACTTCAACTTAGCAGAAAAATAAATGTGATTTGTTTGTCAACACTTTAATAGTGTAGGAAGTTGCATTTTTACAGCTATTTCATAACTCTATTTCGTAAAGACTATGAGAACAAATAACTGGATGCCGTAATTATGTCCGTATTTAGCGTTTTCATGAAATAATATTTCTCAGACTTCCCAACAAAAAGAAATAACCACAGCAAAAAAACAACAACATAAAAGTGACTCTAAAGGTCCGCACACACCAGAAGCGAGCACATTTTCTAACGAATCTTATGTTGTCGCCGAAAAGTGTCGTCACTAATTTCGCTTTTGGTATGCTAACATCTAGATAAATGATAAGGGTATATCTCAAAACGTAAATCACCGAGTTTATCGCCGCGAAATTTACCTCTGGTGTGAACGGACCTTCACGGTGCGATTTGTAGCAACAACTTTTATTATCGATGCATAAAAACAATGGAATTGGCGTGTTGGTCTTGACGTACGGTATTCGATTGCTCTCATGCATCGGTTGTTGCGACAAATCGCACCGTGATCTAGTCAACCTAAGACGTCCGATGTCCACAGAGACGAGTTCACGGTGCTTCAGGATGTACTCGTCGACCCTCGTCCCTGAAGTATTCCTCATCTCCAAGAGGACAAACAGCTACCAGATACATGCACTCCGTCTGTAGTCTGCCATGTGTTCTCATGACGCACTGCATTACACAACTACACGTGTACCTAACCCATTGACATTATTAGGGGTAGACATAGGCCTACAGAGCGCTGCAGGAAATTCATAACGTACTTTGATGACTTTTAGTCGAGGACAATTATATTAGAAGCAATTGGAACTTGAATAAATGGGCATTCTCATCTTTAGACTTCCCTCAGTATTCTCTGAAGTTGTAGGCTACATGCAAGTGTTCCTGGTAAGCCAAACTAGGTACACGGACACAATTCAAGTTTGTTTTCGTAGTTTTCCCTGAAAACAATGACATTCACGTATTTTACTAGTGCTTCTAGATTCATATGGAAATGCCATTGTATGCTTCTCATTTCCTGCCCACATCAATAGGCTTCCGTTACTACAAGACACGTACCTAGTAGCCCAATGTGTTATCACTTACGAATGTCCGGCGCCCGTTGATGCATTACAATGCGCATGCGGTTGAATCACAATATAGGTATAAAGATGTCAAAGAGATCTATCGTTTATCTAATGATTACTCATTGTCAGGAAGTACGCACGTGACCAAAATCCTCAATAATGATATTGACGGAAGAAACGTGTATTCTTTAATTTGTGTCAGAAAATCTGTAAATATGATTGATCCCCGGAAATTCTTGTCAATATTTATTACAATTTGAAATAAATGTTATCTAACAGAAATTAAATAATGGAAACCAAGATTGACGTCATTTTCTTTCCTGTCTATTGGTAGCCTTAGGCAAACATTTCATTACTCAATCACGATAGGGTGATATTGGTTAGTTTGACACAGAACATCATAACCTTTCTACACCTGCACTGAGAATACAAACCAGAAGGTGAAGATGGATTTAACAATGAGATCTGTATGCACGCCATCTAGTCATTGTGTGGGCGTGATCACACTACATTCTGTCAGCACTACCGGTATTAAATACCTTATAACAAATATTCTAGTGTAAAACTGACATGTCTATAACGGGAATTACCTGGCCCCGAGATTACAAAACATTTCTGAGTACGTTTCTGTGCTCAACTCAGAATTGTGTTCATAAAACGTCATGTGACGTCATAGTCTGAGTCCGTTTTTGTGCTCAGAAAGTTTCGTAATCTCGGGGCCTGGTCATCCGGCTACCGACACGTACAGGACACAGGCTACTATATAGCTAGTACATAGACTAACAAGGTCTGTGTAGTACCGTTATTCAGTCTTCCAGCAGACCACACGATACACGTATACATGCACTTCTTGAGTTAATCTTTTCCTGTCGCCTTCAGACTAATCAATTAGCGCGGGATGACCTCTTACTAGGTGACATGTCACGTGATGATGTGCTATCGTATTGTGTTCTGATGTGTCCACTATGGGCATTACCTGCTCTTGGATGTATCATTTTCCTGTCACTTTCAGACTAAATCAATCAGGGCAGGCTGGACCCTTATTCTGTGGCATGTCACGTATGGTGTGTTTCGTCCAATGTCGTATTGTTTTCCGATTTCCTCTGATCTGTCCACCACAAATTAACTCTTTCCATGCTGTAGGCAACAGAAATGCCCTGAAGATCAGAGCCTGTGTCTACTCCAGTAGGGAGATGGTGCACGTGTCATGAAACTACTATCATATATATCACTGACAATACTAATTTGTATATGAACATACATGTAAATTTAAGTCAACGAAATTATTCTAAACATTATTTAAAATATGTTTTGTAAAACGATCATCATCATTGATTTGCACAGCCAACTGTTGCATTGCATTACAATTGGGTAATCCACAGAACCCATTGTTTTGCTAAAAATATACCACATGCAGCGATGAGAATCAGTAGATACAAAACACACAGGAGATGATTATAACAATTATAAGTTTATTCCTGAGTGTGTATGTTAAGTACATTGCTATATGAAGAACACAACCAGTAATATGTGGTGTGTGTGTGTGTGTGTGTGTGTGTGTGTGTGTGTGTGTGTGTGTGTGTGTGTGTGTGTGTGTGTGTGT
>JAUTBZ010151404.1:0-11696 GCA_032361785.1 Lepetodrilus galriftensis
GATAGTATCGCGATAGTAATTCTAACTATCGCAATACTATCGTGATAGTGAAATTACCTGTGATAGTCACCCCTAATAAACATATGATTGAAATGATCAAGACTATTCAGTGTTTAATATTAATAATGAGGATAACATTCATCGTGTGTGAGCATAGCAAAGCATTATCACTATCTCTCATACCCGGCCATAAACCATGTAAACAGGGCAATGATACTGGTATGGCAATAAATTTAACTTAAAGGAGACTCCCTCTACAACATGATAATTTTATATCTTATAATATGGTTAAATACAAGCATTTCCATGTAAACAAAGATAAAAATTCATCTTAATTACCATTATTAGCCAAAAAGTAACTCGGAAATCCAAGATTTCCGGAAATTGACGATGTATAATGACGTGATCACATGTGTGACGTCAGACTAGGCACCTCCCGCATTTTGCTATAGAAATAGATAGCAGTAGTCGGCTGGTAGTCGAGTTCTAGTATTTCTTTATATTAGTAGGTTAATAGATGGAAATAGACTTTGCAGAGGTTGATTTCAAATAAAATATCATGTTGTACAGAATGACAATGATAAATTGCCTTTGTTCTATGTAGCTCACTGGCTGCAGTTTTGTAGCTAGAAAATGCCCCATTTACTATTTTGCTATTTATTATCTAAGGGTGCCAGGATATATAGCAAAATAGTAAACAGGGCATCTTAAAGCTACAGTTCTGCAGCTAAGCTATGCCATGATTAGCTGCAGAACTACCCCCTTTACTATTTTGCCATCTATTCATGGTTTGCCAGAATATATAGCAAACTAATAAACGGGGCATCTTATAGCTACAGTTCTGCAGCTATGTTCTATCATGTCTATGTAGCACTTTCATGCATATTGCGTATACTATATAGCCTATAGTATTATTGATTGATTGTTTTACATCTCAGCGAGGATCTGAATCTAAACAGACCAGCTTACCGCGTAGAGACATCGGCCCCTAGTGACGTAAGACAGTCCACTCCATCGACGTGACCACACCAATGGAGTGGAGTGTTCCCATGGCGATCTTCCGATTTTGGATCTGCCCCGTTCTCGACAAGCAAACGCATTATTTCAGTATGACCTCGACAAGCCGCTAGATGTAGTGGGGTGCGGCCATGACTATCGGCTTCATTTGGGTTGCAGGTGCCCGTTTCGATTGCAGTTTTCACTTGATCAAAATTACCGTCTAAAACAGCATCACGGATAATGTGTCCCCTTTCCATTACGTCAAGTGGAAATATATTCATATATGTATCCATTCATCACCAGAAAGTTTATATTCTTGCTACAGTGTGCGAGGAAATTAGACGCAATTTTTTTCTAGTTTACAAAATAAATTTGTTCAAAGAAAAAACGGAAGTGGATGCGCGGAAATGCCGCCAACCGAATGACAGCTCTTTTTTACGACATCTTCTGCTATATTTTTATTTATGTTTACCGTTAAACTTAATTTAATCTTATCGCATAGTGGATATTTTGACCCCTAGTTAAGTTACATACAGGTAGCCATAACTATTTTCTGAACAACAAATATAGTTGGGCCTACGAAAGATATTTTTTGGTGGTCTGTCAAGAGGACGAATAGTCGCCCTTTTGTTTACGTTCAAGATGGCAGCTTCCACTACAACATGTTTATTTTTCTAATTTACTAGTCGATTAACTCTATATTTACAAATAAATACGATCATGTTAATGCATTAATGCAGGTTGTACACTCAAGTGTAGTTATGTAGTATCCAAATGATAATTAAGTTTCTAGCAGACAGTCCTCAGCAGCTGCTCAGAGAGCAGAGGAGCGTCACATTTGTTGCAAGATTTGACTAATCAGTAATCTTGAAATTTTTGTGTTTGGCGCTGACTGATATAGTTTATTCGATGTTGATGAAGTAATGATGTTTTCACCTGGCTCACTTCTCCATTTGGACTGGTATCGCAGTCAAGAAGGACGAGACATCTTCAATTACTTTATGCAAAGAAATGGACAAAAAAGGAAAACATTTAGTACGTAATTAGTCCAATTTACTTGCATTCAGTAACAACTAACGTTCTCGATATATAAGGATTATTCCATATCCACAATGGAAAAAAAATCCTCTATGCAAGCCTAGCAGTGCATTAAAAATTGTCATTATTCTCGCCACAAACCACAGTTGGTTTTCGAAAGTTAACTGTGAATATACCCTCCAATGTTAGTTACAAGCATGTTGGACATGCAATCAAGCAAATTTGGTTCAAATCCCATAATAAGCATGGTCCCGTTAGTTACACAAGACATTAAGATATGTAGAGACACTGTAGTGGGGTATGATTTATAAGTAAAATCTTGAGAATGACATGAATTTGGTTTACAATTTTCAGAGTTGATCACTTTTAAATTACCACTCATTGTCTTCAACCAGTTTCAAACCATTTTATTCACCTGAAAAATATGTTCTAACTGTAACATGATATATTCTAGTGATCTAGCACCACAAGCTAGTGCAATTCCATTTTAGTACAAGCAGGGAATGACATGTACACAAAATATGAGTGAACTAATCTTGAAAATTCCTATAGCTAATACCCAATGCAACCAGGCAACTCTGATGATTATTATTATTATTATTCATTGGCCTGGTTGCAGGTATGCTAGAGAGACCCAGTGTTGCAGGTATGGAGGAGTTCAGCTACAAAGTCTTCCTGGCTGGAAAGAGTGGTGTTGGCAAAACCAGCACTGCGGCTAAACTGACCGGCTACGATGTCCCCACCGTACACTGCGAGACATCTGGTAAGTGGAGTGTAGCTAAGGTGGAGCCGTAATCTTAATTTTTGACATGCATGATTTAATAATTCTCAGAATATGTCAATATTTTACCATAACAAAAAGTATGTTTACAATGTCACTAGCATTATTGCAATAATAGGGCCTTTGTGAGTCCAAAATAGTCGACGAGTACAGAGAGAAGAAATAGTATGGACCTGTGTCTTAGAAATGAAGAAATATGGTAAATTAGTACTTGAAAATTATTCATATTTCTCAACCATTATTGACATTGTTATTGATTTCCTCAGAATAAACAAATTATAGCATTTTATTAACAATAGTTAGTTTGCATATGAAGCAATACAAGTGAAAGTCTTCTTTCTTAACAATCAGTATGAATATGAAAGGTACAAACACATATTATTCATGACATTAGAACAGATTAAAAGAAAAATTAACATAAGCAGAAACCCAGTTAGGCAAATTCTTATTACTTACGAACTTCTTAGGACTTTCGAGAATACGGACCCTGGTGAATAAGAACCGCAATTACGCTAATAATTCCAACAGTAAAATTGTAGCCACTCAAAATATTAGAAAAATATGAGTTGATGTACTTAGCACCATATAAGGTTATTGCCATTCTTTATGTTACAGGTATTCAGACAAGCACAGTGTTCTGGCCTGCCAAGATACGTCAGCTGAACAAGACTGTCCTGTTCGACATCCAACTGTGGGATGCTGGAGAACACGCTCTGAAGAGATTTGACCATGTATTGCCAGTGAGTACACGCGTGACATTCAAATGCTTTGACCTCCAGACACTTGAATTGAATATATGGCTAAAACATTTCTTAAGACATCTGAATGAACAAAACAATTTTCTACAGTAAGCATGCATGGTAAGGATATCAATTAAAAATAATATCCAGGGGCCATATTCTTGAAGCTATTGTATACCTAATGATATTGTAAAGCTTTCGTGAAGGAAAATGTGATGACCAAATGTTCTTCCAAAAAGGGTTTACGAACATCCGAGCTGAACATGAATATTTTGTAAAGCTACTTTTATACTAGTAACTTTTATTTCCTAATTTGATTCTAATTGCAACATGTCAAAAGTGACAAAAGTCAAGAACATATCCTAAATTGATTGTTGCAATATATGAATGAAATATTCCTGCAACAAATCTCTAAATCACTTATAATTACTAGTATTGTGGTCCGTGTTTGCCTTTTTACTGATGGCTAGATGTCCAAGAACACCCCTGACCGTGTTTACTTTGTGTGTACATGATTGTGTGTACATTCTAAACAGCTGTAATACTTCTATTTGCAGGCGTGCACAGAGAAGGCAGATGGGATCATCTTTATCTTCTCGTTTGTGGACAAAGGCAGTTTTGAGGAGGTGCCCCAGCTCATCACTAGACTCACCAATCCAGACGACGGCTTGTGCAAACTTGTAATAGGCACAAAGTATCCTAACTTTAATTACTGTACATTGTCAATAGGACAGATTTTGAGACATACGCTGACTTTATTGCAACATTACTGGCCTTAGGAGAGAGTAGTGAGAGATTGGCATAAGGTATACCGGGACATTTTCGATGCGTGAATTTATTGAGGTTAGAGATCCAAAATGGTGTTGAGGATTCTTGTTTGCGAGGTTGTCTGGTTTCATTATTAACAACATTACAACTATACCGTAGATGTCATATACAGTTGACCCCCGTATAACCGGATGTTAGATAACCGGTTCCCTCACTATCCGGACGGTTTTTACTGGGAATGAATATTTTCCTATGTAAAATGACTCAGATAACCGGAAATAGACAAATTAAGTATAATATGTGTTCAGATAACCGGTTTATCTTGAGTTTTAATCTCATCCAGATTATTGCTATTGAATAATAATAATACAGACAATAATTCAAAAATTAATAATACAGCATTCAGTACGACAGTAAGTATCAAGGGGGATAACTGAAGTGTATACATGATTGCCTTAACTTCTATTCAGATTCGATCTGTATGCCCACAGCGAAATTACACAGAGAGATATCCGAAACTTTGAGTCTACGTGGAAAATGCCCATACTGAAGATGAAGAACATCCCAGAATACCACCAAACTGACACGAGGAACGACCTCAGTGACATACTGCCCACGCTCAACTCTGTTTGTGAAAACTTGTGGCATAGAGATGTTTTACTGGCAGGGAAGTCACAGAACACCAACATGGACAATAAAATTGCGTATTGTTGATGGTTATTTGTAGTAATATTTGAGCGGTCGAATAATAATTTGGGATGTATTTTGACATTGTTGTACATGGTCAGAGGATGTGCTATATTGGGGGATGCTTCTTTCTAGCTGTACTGTCTGTACTTTCTATCAGACGCATGTGCAATTACACTGTGCAGTGTTAATCCTTGATAACTGTGCATGCGTCGGACAGAAAGTACATACAGAACAGCTAGAAAGGAGCAGCCCCGTAATGCCCTTTCACATAGCATTGCAAGAATATTTTATTATTATTTGTCCGCCATCTTCCCTCAATTCAAAAATTTATCGAAACTCACCGAACTTCGGAGCGCATCGCTGGCGTACATGGCTTCTTGTGAGCGTGGTGTCAACTTTGCTGCGTATGCCTCTAACTGGGCTTTGTCCCTTTGAGCAACCAGAGCCTGTACAACATCAGAAACATAGAATGTCATCTCTCAACTCTTAACGTCACTTGCAATATTCCTTCAACAAGTCTATATAGCATCATAATTTTCACATCTTTAAGAAAGACATTTAATAAATGTATCCTCATATTATTTATTTATTTTATTTTTGAATTGGGGTTTAGAGCCATATCAAGATTCTATCACTTGTATCACGACTTGTCAGTTTAGGGCAGGAAGAAACCCGCAACACCAGTGGCTTACTGAGCAGGCAGAATTTACTTACGTCAATGACAGCTTTGGGACATTCTACTTTTCTTGCTATGATCAGCCTCTGATCTGTGTCGTCTATCAGCGCCACATACTTCGCCAGAATCTGTAACACAAGGTTTTTGTAAACACATCTAATTCCAATTCTCGCAGAACTTTGTATGTTGCCTGTGAATCAGCGATTTTTATTAGTTCGGTCTTTAGAACAAATTTCACAAAGGGATGTATTTACAGCATTATCTCCCTTGAAAATAAACGCAAATGACAGCATTTATTAGGTATGAAATATTGTTATAATTTTTAATAGTTTAATTGCAGCAGGGCGTTGAATACGGTACATGTAAAAAACATTAAAAAGATGTGTGATAAAAAATACCTACATCATGTGGAGCCTTGTTTTTATATAGAATCTCAACCACCTTGTCAAAGCCTATCACAGCCTTTAGCTTAGTTCCTCCAAACCATCCCTGTTAAATAATGTACGAGACTGTCAACATGGCAAATGACATCTTAGGAAAACATAGGTTCCCTTTCCAAGAGTGGCTTCTGCTAAGAGTTGCTGTCTTATACACAAGGCTGTCAAAAGTATTATTTATTATATTTTTGTGTTGGGATTTAGAGTCACATTAAAGATTAATTCAATATCACATCTTACTGGTTAACAGCAGGAGGAAACCTGCAACATCCGTAGCACTGAATGTTGCAGAAAACCTACGAAGATCAAAGATCACACACAGATGAATGAAGAACAACACGTGCAAACATTGAAATGACAATCTTTGGTTGGTACTTACTTTTGCGGTGAGCAATGCTTCTATTTCTCGCCACCGTCTCAGCTTTGAGCGTGCCCCTAGTGCCCCCCACAGGTACTGCTTGTCTGACAACTAAAATTGTAACAGCAATAGAAATACACAGTACATGATTTCAGATCATATTATTAATGAAAGAGGATTTGGAGAAGTATTACTATAAATGAAAAGTTAATTTCACAACGGTTATTTGTTCATAAACCAAATCCTATTACACAACAATGCAGTATCCTACAAGCATCATGTCTCGAGTAAAATAGCTTCATTTGTTTCAGAAAGACATCTTGATTAATGTCATGTCTATATTTAGTCAGAACAACTTACTTGGTGGCGAGTGCGTAAAGCTTGATGACTGGCCAGTGAATTCTAAAAGAAGAAACCATCGTTTACATAAGCATTTGCATAACAAGAACCAACACAAATTATGCATATACAGTGCTCCCTCGATATAACGCACTTCGATGCACCGCAGATTCGGATACAACGCGGGGTCCAACGTGGACCCCATTTTAAAAAAATAAAATAAAATAAATAAATAAATATTCTATTTTTTTTCACCAATTATATTAGTTGATATAACGCGGGTAGCATGTCATGGACCCCAACTTCAGCGTTATATTGAGGGAGCACTGTAATTTGGATTATGGCTGGTTTGTAACACAAGATTTGAAAGGGGAGAAGCTATAAAATTTGGACCTTCTCCCTACTGAATACAGTCAAAGTGTTCTATTTCTGCATGCAGGGAGAGGGTTAACCCTCTCTCCTATAGGATTAGGTACAGGTACTGCTCCTTGGGGCATCTCTGATTGCCTTCAGCATCGTGAATTTCCACGATCGATGATCTAATTGTACAAAATGATCAGACAGACGTTCTCCTCAATATCTCTAATTTTGTCAACAAATGCACGACACCTCTTTCAGAAATATTCCATCCAGCTGTTAAAATTGCCCCGGATAGACAGAACAGCATAACTAATATAAAAACAATGTCTTTCAAATTCTCAAGGATACTGCGCTTACCTCCCCTAGGTCGTTGTGATACAGACAGAAGTAGTACAGAGTGGTACACACAGGCTGTCCGAAGAGCGACGCTCGTCGCGGGAAGTCTCGGAATATCTGAGATTGACCGCTGGCTTCGGCTTTCGCATCACTTTCCTAAACATAACGACAGTAAATTACGAGTTGCCATAATTTCATATTGATAAAATTACGCAAAATTTTACTCCTGATTCACAACATTTGAAATTACTTCATGAAAAAATACTAGATATCAAATTAATAAATTCATTGAATATTTCAAAGGAATCAGTAAAACTGGATAGCTTGCTTGGCAGATATTAAATACACTATTATCAAACACCATGTGGGCATAAACTTTACCTCATTTCTATCAGCAATCCCGAAGAAATCAATGCTAGAGTATCAATTAATTTAATTTATTTTAAAAGTATGTTTTGAACTCTGACCTCCACAGGTCGCTGTCTCTCCAGAAGGTCAATGTGTTCCAGAACGAGCGATGCCTGTCTGCCGAGACTCGGATCCGACGCAAAATGTGCCCTGACAAAATGGAAAATTCACATTATATTCCACTTTTTTTTTTTAAATTTGGGTTAGAGCCGCTTTCAAGATTCCTTCATTTATATTACGGCTTGTCAGTTTTCTTAGGGCAGGAAGATACCTGCAACATCCGTAGCGATGAATGTTATGGTTAAACTCACCGATGACAAGTCTTCAGACAGCCTATTTTCACAGTGGGATCATTAGATGAGCAGGCGATCTTGTATTTAAACATCTGAAATGGACATAAATGAATCAGCATACAAGATTTTAACCAAATTCTAACATCCGTAACATTTAAAGATATATGCTATAAATATATGCTTGATTGCGTATACAGTGCTCCCTCGATATAGCGCTGAAGTTGGAGTCCATGACATGCCATCCGCGTTATAATACCCGCGTTAGATCAACAAATATAATTGGAGAAAGAAAATAATAATTTTTAATTGGGGTCCACGTTGGACCCCGTTGTATCCGAACCCGTGGTGCATCGAAGGGTGTTATATCGAGGGAGCACTGTATATATATTGGTAATATTTAATCAACTTTTCAGATATAATTTGAGTACTTACTGCAGCTTCTTCAGATCGTCCCAACATCCTGTAGAAAATAAAATACATGAACATACTATTAATAATAAATCATAGTGTCATTAAATTTTAGTGACTGGTAGATTATCATCATATTAACGATATGAATTGTTTTTCCTAATTAACAAATTAAATTTTAATGCTGATGAGAAGATCGTTAAATCAGTTATAGTTTAAATCTCGTTAAAATTAATGATTTAACTGGGTTTGTTTGCCATTACTCACGAGTTACGACAAAAAGTCATAAATAACTTTAAATGAGTTTAACCCTCTCCCTGCCGGATTAGGCACATGCACTACTGTTCAGGGCATCTCTGGTTGCTTCCAGCACAGAGAGAGTTAAATAGTAATGTGACAAGTTACTACCGCACAGTTCTTGCATTCATTTTAATGTTGCATTAATAAAAAGCGGCCTAACAAGTTACCCACCCTAGCATGTCGACCAGCTCGTTGTAGTCGAAGTGTCGCCGCAGGTAACACAGGTAGTGATTGACGGCCGCAGGGCGCCGAGTTAGCTCCAGGTTAAACAGCGACACCTTGATGGTCCGTCTCAGAAACAGGACCGCCTGGAGAGAGAGCAAGAGAAGACAACTCTATATTATTTGCGGGACATTCTCCAACGCAAATCCATAAAGTTTAAATTGTGTTAATGGTCATCGTTGGTCTCAGGGTATTGTTTCTCGAAGCTCTCGTATCTACTACGAGACCATTTATTTATTCAAAGAAAAGACAACTTTACAGATTATTTGCAGGAGATTCTCGTATCAGGAGATTCTCGTATCTACTACGAGACCATAAGCACTCTCGTAATGACATCTAATACATGGACAATTGTGGATTTACGAGAGCGCTATGGTCTGGTAGTGGGTATGAGAGCTTCAAGAAGTGATACCCAGAATAATCAATGGTACTTCAAATAAAGCTAATTAAAAACTTTAATGTTAACCCTTTTCTCTGTATGGTAGGTAAACTAGAAATGGTCCGAGATACAATTAACTCATTTAAGTTTGCCATAAACACAATGTGCAACTTACAGCAATAATAGCATTCCCATCATTAGACTCGATAGCTTTGTCCAAGAGTTCTAACTTGTCTTCCTTGGACCTGTACAACTCGAACGTGTAGGGCTAAAAATAATAAAACACGTACAGCCGATTGGTTAAACTGTTAGGGGTTAAAACATCACTCCAGTGATAATACAGTAATCTGTTAATGACAGAACTTTGTTACAAGACTTGCATTTCATGTCACAGCTAGATAAAGCCAAGATATTATATACATAAATATTTATTATTGTGTGAATGTTTATTCTAATACCAGGTAATTGTGATTTCCGCGAAAGCAATCCCAGGGTCTCTGGGCTCAATCTACGTCCAGTGCAAATAAATCGACCTCTGGATAAATAAATCCGTGGATTTCCGCGGAAAATTGTCATGTATGTTATATCACGTACGTCTCCTAAGACCATGTGCCTGATCGTGTCGGCGGGGGGCTGTCTCCGCCACTTGTCTCTCTTGGCAACCTGCAACACCAACCACGATTGCATGTCAGCATACGTAACACCCACACACCACGCCTTGTAGTGAGTGACAGAAACCAACTTAAAAACGTACTGGCCCAAATAGCGATACAAACAACAAATGCTATGAATTTCTACTAGCCCTTATAGGGATATCTTTAGCATTGGGAGAAATGGCCCGGACTTGCGTGCTAGTGTTAATTTCGATCCATGCTAAAAGCCAATGTAGCATTTTCACACATACGCAATGAAAAATTGAAAAGAGATCCGTTATTTCCAAAACAGCCGTTAAAACAAACCTGAAGTTCTCGCTTGAGATAAATTATCTCCTTCTGTAGTTTGTCGAGTTCGGATGACGTAGGATTCCTCTTTCCCGCTGACAGACTGCCCTCGTTAACAACTGTTAGCAAATAATAATAATCAGTACAATCATAATAATAATAATCATAATAATAATAACAGTAGCCCAGATAAGGCGCGTATAAGTACAATCGTATTTTACCTTCTTCTATACTGGGGTCACTGGTACCGTGGGTCATACGAATGTTTCTTGTAGGAAATTGGTTGGCACCTGAAATTGTATACAATTTAGTGAAAAGGAAACAATGGAAAGAAAAGATTACGCTATAAATCCAATGAACCCGATTAATTTACTATATGATTAGAGACTTTGTTTTACATTAATCTCAATTAATATATTGCGAGCTGTCAATCTCCTATCAGAACATAGCTACATGAAAAGTTGGGAGTGACTTGATTTCCTATGCTAAAAATGTCTAACACAGTTAACAACTCAGGTTTTAAAATAACACATTGAATCGATGTGTGTGGCAGAAATGTTACGAGGAGCGTCCACGATACCAAGTGATAAACTAGATAGACATTTCAAGGGCCTTGACATCGCGATAGGTTAAATGTTTCAAACAGGAAGTGCCATACCGCCAAGACTCTGGGAGCGGTTGTGCGACATACTGGACGCATCGCCAAACATCTGTGCAGTGGGAGCAGGCATATTGGCTCGAGCAGCAGGGGAGGTGAATGGAACAGCCAGATCTGAAAGGTCCGGGGCAGTATGTGTTTTCTTGGTATTTTCTGAGGGAAGGAAAAGACAGGTCTGTTATCACATCTATGATCAGTTATGATCAATCTATGCATGAATGAGAAAGAATGGTAAGGAACCAGAAACTGAAAAGGTGTTGATTATATATAGTACTGGTAACTATGGAAACCTACGATATCTGACGACGAGATAGTCCTCGTCATTTTCATTTTCGTCGTCATCGTCATCTTCAAAAGGAGGCTTAGAAGCAGTCAGCAATATCTTTGCCTTCTCAAAACTCACCTGAATCAAGAAAGAAAAAATTCAAATAGGCACTTTAAGTTGGCACAAAATTCATTCAAAATCCGGTGACATAAATACTACAGTGCAGGTGCCCGTTGCACGACACTCTTGTAGTGCTACAATAGTTGTAACTGGGCTCCCGCCACAATAGAAAGCGTTGAC
>JAUTBZ010151415.1:0-11693 GCA_032361785.1 Lepetodrilus galriftensis
TCAAGCGCAATTAGTCTCAGATCGAATTTCGTTTGTCCATTTTCAAGGTCATTCAACTGTGATATTATGCCTTTAATAGTATCTGATACTAAGAGATTGTATCGTTTAAAACTATATAAAAGTAGAACTCAACCAGAACTATTAATGAGACCCTGGTTGCAGTAGGGTAATAATTTACGGGGCATCATTTACGGGACATCCAACTAGTCGTTTTTCGCGTCAGGCGAGTTTAATTGTGTTACGTGGCAAACAATTACATAATTAGATATCACCCTGGATGTCGGTGCGAAAGAAAATATCATTTACCGACACGTGCGTCTGAAGTGGAAGACTTGGCGATTACCAAGGGACAATCGACAACAACTGCTCAGTGTCCTAAGTTACAGAGAATGAGTCATGAACTTGTGTTTGTAAAGACAAATTCGATTGCCGGGATTGGAACTCTCAAACTCTTGCATTTCTAGCGCTTTAGTCGATTAGACCACCTAGCCGAAGAAACCTAACCTAACGTTTTGTAGGTGAATTAAAACGATAGGCATTTGAATGAATCGCTCGTAAAATCCCTTTCATACTACTAAGTATATAAATATTATAATGTGTATGCAAGCTTTATTTGTGTATTTTTGTCGTGATATATGACAGTTAATAAACGGCCCTCGTCGTGCATTACATACCGTAACGCCCTCGGGCCGTGTGTTAACCATCACATAACGCTCTCTTTACGGATAGCTAATATACACTGCAAAGAGAGCACTATGATATCTTAGTGGATAAAAGAGCTTTGTGAAAGGATACCCTGGTAATATTTCGTTGATAGCCACGAGAGGTCTCATAGTAGCTACGACGTGAAACGATACCCTGGGCAACTCTCTTATCTCATACGAGACCATATATAGCTCTCATAGCGATCTCTTGTACTTTGTGGTCAGGCACAGACGAGAGGGCTATGGCCTCATAGTAGCTAGAGGCCATTGTGAAACTCTACCTTGCAATTGGTTTATGAAGGAAGCGGTTTCATTTACTGTGAGGTGCCACGACATGCGTTTCACGAAAGGATTGTATTGCATAAATCCAGGTTTATTTAATTTTCTGCTAGGCTCAGACTACGGTACGCTTTCGTAAACATTTATGCTCGTTCACATCAATTCATTCTTGAAAAATATGTTTAGTTTGAGACTACGAGTTGTGCCTACAGAAACCTATACTGTTCTAATGACTGATCATCTCTCTGGACACATACAGTACATCATGGTGTTGTTTTATGACAATGCTTTCTAAATTACCGTCGCTGTCGTCTTAGAACAGTACCAGAAGGTACCTATAGCTACAGAGGTATACGTTTGATAGCCATTCATGTGTAGCAAAGAAAACTGGCTGCTGAAGCAGCAACATCATCATCATAACCATCATCACCATCCTCGTCATCGTCATTATCGTCATCGCAATCCTCCTCCTCCTTGGAGCCTCCACACCATCCTCATCACCACCACCACCACCACCACCACCATCATTATCATTATCATCATTATACTCGTCGTCGTCGTCGTTATCTTCATCCTCAACCTAATTCGCTTCTTCTTCATCTTCTATATTTCTGTATCATCATTCATATAGTCTTCGTACGGAGTTGCATGCCGCCATCATAGAGCCTAAGCTTCACACATCGCGTACGACGTATGGCAGTTATATAATACGTACAGAAGGTCGTGGAGTCGATGTGAACTCTCGCAATGTATCCGCCCACTTATTAAGCAAGCGCTCAGATGCTAAATTGCGACCTTTTAGCCCTGGATGGAAACAATAAGGATTATAATGAATAGGTAATATTTATAACTAGACGCAATCTGGCAACATTGCTGTTTACATCAGTGGGTCAGTGGGTGCGCGAGGCGCTGTGAGGAGCTTTTATTGGGCGGGTTCGCATTCATCATTTGATTCTATTGTTTATACCAGCATACATTAACGATTTGTATATGTGTACAGTGTATATTGAATGTAAGCAATTTTTCGGCATGTTGTAACAGGTCATTTAGGTCAGATAGTCCACATGGTGAGTGACATTGTGGGCGGTTGACCCGTGTTTCAATATTCGCCGGTAGTGGACACCATAGTCACTGATAATCAATCTAAACACTAACGACATCTCAAATATTAGCCTATATTATAACGACAGAAGACGCTATTGAATGTCTTGGGAAAAGTTTTTCGTTGAAATCAGACTGTGATTTTATAATTTTCTGTCTGTATTTTTCCCCTGTAAATCTTTCTCCATATTTCCTTCTCAATAGACCCTACGGCCCATATTAGCGTACGCGATTTAGTGTAGACGTGGATTAAGGTTAGTCTTGGTTTACAGAAATCCAGACTCTTGGTTTAGCAAAAATTATATTATAAAAAACAAGCATACCAAAACCAGGTCCAGACGCAGTTTCCAGTAAACTGCTTTCCATAATACTCGTGTATTAGATCTAAACCTGGTCCAGACCGCGTTCGATAGTATGGGCCTATGAATTTTTGTCTGCCTCTCAGTAAGCCTATACGTCTCTCTCTCTCTCTCTCTCTCTCTCTCTCTCTCTCTCTCTCTCTCTCTCTCTCTCTCTCTCTCTCTCTCTCTCTCTCCCTCTCTCTCTCTCTCTCTCTCTCTAGTATAGTTGTGTGCGCGCGCAATAAAGGGAGATAATAACAGAAGGATTAGACAAACTGCAGGTGACGCCACTTCACGGGACGTTATTGCGACACGCTGATGTCAAAGTGAATGAAGGGCAGTACAATACTCGTCAACTGCCGCTAATCTGTCGGCCAGCATACCTTGCACAAATACTGCATATAAATAATACACATCATACACAGGTACTGCTATATCATACACAGGTACTGCGATATCATACACAGGTACTACTATATCATACACAGGAACTGCTATACCCTTCCATACACAGGTACTGCTATATCATATACATGTAGGTACTGTTATAACATACACAGGAACTGCTATAAGATACCATACACAAGAACAGCCATGCCATACCATACACAGGAACTGCTATACTATACCATACACAAGAACAGCTATACCATACCATACACAGGAACTGCTATACTATACACAGGAACTGCTATACCATACACAGGAACTGCTATAATATATCATACATAGGAACTGCTATAATAAATCATACATAGGAACTGCTATACTATCCCATACACAGGGACTGCTATAATATATCTTACATAGGAACTGCTATACTATACCATACACAGGAACTGCTATACCATACACAGGAACTGCTATACCATACACAGGAACTGCTATAATATATCATACATAGGAACTGCTATACTATACCATACACAGGTACTGTTATACCATACACAGGAACTGCTATACCATACACAGGAACTGCTATACCATACACAGGGACTGCTATACCATACACAGGAACTGCTATACCATACATAGGAACTGCTATACCATACACAGGAACTGCATTTGTCGAATGAAAGACTGCTTTGGATACGAACAGAGCGTTTCTCCAAATTATTATTTGGAAAGATTGTGTTTTCTATTGACGTAAATTTGGTATTTCAAACAAGCACGAATAGTACAATCTATGGAGAAACTCACACCAATAAATAGCTAGTTTACTCTTGTTTTGGTGAATCACAAAAGTAAAAGAAAAGAAAATGTAGTTCCAACCTACACCATTCTATGATGACCTTCGGCAGTACACTATAGTCTAAGCTGAAATGTAAGTTTGGTACGGGATAGTACACAGGGCTACGGACCTAAAAATATACACTATTAAAATAATTATTACTAACATGCATCTTAGGAAAAAAACACGAATTATGTTATATCGAAGACTAGCTACAATGTAGGGCTAAGAACACCTATCCGTAGTCATAAGAAGTGAATTTGTTGAAGTTCATTCTGTGAAACTACTATAATACTGACGCAATACGTAATCATCATATACTCTGCAATTTAATCAATGTTTAGTCTACTATATAATTAGCTTCATATTAACAAAAACAACGATACTAATTTTCTTGTATAGAATAATAGATCCATTGTAATTTATTAAGACACGTTGACATTTATCGTCAACATGGTCCAATATCTCAGGCACACTGTGTCACAAATAGTTAAGTAGAAGCTTTAATTAAAAGGTCTAAAGGGTGCATTACATCTATAAAATTTACTCGGTTTTAGGAACTTGAATTTCACATTGAAATAACTGCTATGGGCTCTGCTTGATATTGTCCAAATGAGGTTCACCTTCTGATAATCTGTGGAAGCAGTTGTGAGGTAAGTACTGTCTTCATTCAGACGAGTTATTATAAATTGCACATTACGTGATTATTATTCCACACAGTTATCGCTTTAATATTAACAAACAGCTACATAACCAGTATGCTTTATACGCCTAATGGCCCGTAAACCTAATTTAAACAACTTTCAATTACACCGAAGAAAGATTTGCTAAATGTCCCCCAATCCACACCGTGCAGGGTAATGCTATTTCACGCATAGATAATTTTTAAAGCTATTTCACCCGCAGCAGGCGACTTGAAAATATGAAATCATATTTCACAAGACTGCCGTATAATATCGGGGTATTGTCATGTAAGAGCAGGCCAAGCGGCTCCCCCTGCTACGACACCTACTCCAATTTGTAAACTCTCTCAGCAGATACTGTGGTGTACGTAAGATTTACAGCCGGTCCCGGCGAACATTCTGCAGAACGTAGACAGCCTGGTTGCTTGTCTCATCTACGGTTCATGCGACTTCCAAGACAGTGCCTAGTTTGGTAAGCCGATTGCAAGCCTCTTGCGTGTTTGAACGCCCCTCTGGTCTTGCATCTCTGGAATCCGACTTGCGCCAGTCGCTTGTTGGGAACAGCAAGACATTTAGTTGTGCTCGTGTTTCTATACAGGTGTTCGCTTTCTTCCTCTACAGCTTGTTAAACCATCCTCTTCTTTTTTGGCCTGGCATGACGGGACGCCGTACCCGCTTCTTTAGTGATCTGCCTTGAACAAAGCATTCGCCATATTTCAAAAAAAATTTAAAAAAATATTTCTTTCAAAAATGGCCATACTATTAAGATGTCCTTAAAAGGGTACTTACCTTTTCATGAAGAGACAGGCTGGAAGGATCATGTTTTTTATTTCAAAACTAATCCATATTATAAATCTGGCTAAACCGCCACTGAACTGGAACCCGTTCTTTGTCCATCGGCAACAGTTCTAATTAGGTTCACCTTCCGAGCGTTGACCTCCGCAGGTTTTAGTACCATAATCGTCAAAACATAATTTGCGCGGCTCTTTAGTTTTCAATGACTGTTTACGCTTGGACATTATCATTATGTATAGTCATCTAGTGAAGGGACTACCGTTTAGATACATTGAATATTTAAGTTAGGAATAATTGACTCTGATTTCAGAGCATGCTGGGCAGTATTTAAACTCTGCACCTGTCCACCCGATGTACCCATTAGTGTACCTGATGTACCCACCAGTGTACCAGCAGTGCACCCATTAGTGTACCCACGTGTTCCATCACGCACACATGAGCATCAGGACACCTATACAAAGCCGTACATTGTATACAAACTGTTATGTTATTCTACATTAAAATCACTGTTACATGTTTGCGTTGTAGCTTAAATGTGTCCAAACTGTGGGTATTAAAGCAAGCCGTATCACGCTTTAGATGTGCATGTATCTGTCACACTGATTAAATCAGTGTAGCCGTCACTGTACCTATTTCAAGTGTGTCATCAAGTAGTACAACTCTTCTTAGTCCAGGCAAGCTTTATTCTCCATCACCCACGGTGGCACAGTGCAAGAGAATATACATAATAACATTAGAAGAGAATATACAGTAGACCTCGCATATAATGGACTCATTGGGACCGGTAACGGCTATTTCTGTCCGGTATATGCGAAGTCCATATATACGCATACCGGTATGCCGCAATTAGCGTTAATATAAGTACATGACATGCAGGGACTTCAGATTCAGTCCGTTATATGCGAGTGTCCGGGTTATCCGAGGCCGGTATATGCGAGGTATATGCGAGGTCTACTGTACATGATATAATATACATAATAACATTACAAGCGAATATACATAATAACATTACATTAAATGTCATGGCCACGTGTAACTACATACATGTACATGTATCATAGGTTTATATAAGATATAGTAAATAATGTTACACCTACTTTTAACCCTATGATACATACATGCATAGAAGAAGAACAACAACAACAAAGAGAAGAAGAAGAAGAAGCTTTATTTAACGTCGGATATGTATACGGTATATAACAAAGAACGTTAGCTCGGTAGAGCTATTGTTCCGACAAATAAAAACAATAGAAATGGACAGGAAACATATTAAGATACAAGTTTGAAACAAGAGGGTAATTTACTTCACAGGAGAGTTACCCAGGAACCAGGCCAGTACCCGATCATCAGAAGTCACCATAGTGTATACCTACCTACATACATTAATAAATAAGTGTATGTACACGTATACAAGTATCCGTGGAAGCGTAATGCTACAACAAGTATAACTGTTCCGGAAGATGTGTAGTTTTATATTTGTCTATATTAAGGCATTTAAATGATTCCTCCAGAGAATATTGCTGTTGGCTTTTGTTCGCTAAGTTCATTAGTCAGTAGGGTGAGTTTAAAGGTGTACGGTTGTTGCGGGTTATTCTTAGACAATATAATACTAATTCACAATTGAAACCTTTCTTTTACATATAAAATATAACTCTCTGGGAGTTGTACTCTTGTTATAACTGTCAGGTTAAATCCATTCAGTTCCATTCCTGGTAAAAAGAAAATCGTGATACTCAGTTACACAAACATAATTATTGTCAGCTTCGGTAATTTAATTCATAATAACGGAACACATGACTTATCAATATTGTCATAAAATATAATTATTTTATATATAATTTTAAAATGATAATAGTCTCAAAATAGTTATGAAAAATCATAGCTTCTTCACGTGTTTTCATAAACAATACTATTGTTTCAGAACTACTATAGAGACCATACTAATTACGGATATTCCCTGAAACAAAACAATTCTGAATCATTATTTGGAGTTCTCTGATTAGCTCGACATCTGTTTTGCTAAAGGCGACAGTTACTACCAAGTAATTGATAGCATTTTCATACTGTATTGTTCGTCGGGTACGCTAAATTAAGGTCATATGCGTGCATCACGGATGCGCCAAATGATGCATACAGAACGTCTTAAAGACACACACGGGATAATCTGAGAATCCCGGAGTTACACGAGCATTATGAGGGTACCAGGTAGCGGTTCCTACAGATGGAACATGATGACACCAGTTATCAACATATAATGATAACATTTCTCCCAGCGATAATGATTACCAGTGGAGACTTATGTCAAAGCTGATTACAAAGGCTCGGGTTTGAATCCTTCATCAAATTAGCATCGCTTGGCGAGTCCCGATTTTCAGAATCGCCCAGAGCTTGGAACGGAACAAGGTTGAATGTTAATTATGCCAGTGATACAGCACAGGCTAACATTTGAGCAAGGACGGCGGGAAATTGAAAGACGAAGGCTTACACTTTCAAGATGTCCTCAGTTCACATCTGGTAACAAAGTCAAGAGCTGTACAGTTGTGGTGAAATACGTTTTAAGAGTCATTGAGTCATGATAATCTTCGTGTTCTGGTTACGCGCTGGTTATTGAAGCATATGATGGGAGAGAGGGGGGCTGAAGGAGTTGAGTGCACAGAGGGGCTTCTTGACTCGCCCCTACAAGCAATGTGCGCCCTATTCTTTTTGTCTTACGCCCACTTCGTGACAATGGCGAGTAGCCGTCTCGGTTTCGATGTCATGGCCGACGATCGCGTCGAGAGTTGTCAAAGCCGTTATTAGTTGTTATAATACTATTGAGTCAATCCCCGGGGGTCCTAATGAGCCAAACATTTACACAGCCCCGGGGTGGGGGAAAAGGTGGAGTCAGATTGACCCCAGGTGGGGCGAAGCAAGTCTGAATTTCTGCAGCGGAAAATCCGCCATTGAAACAGCCGCCATGTGATCCACGAGTTTCCGAGTTTCGCCAATGAACTTCTTCAAGAACGACTCAGTAATACGTCTGCGAATTACTAATAAGCGCGTATCTGTCTCGTGATCAAAGCAGACGACACAATAGCACGGGCAGTGCGGTGAAGCAGACGTAATGTGGACTCGGGCAGACGACATAGGAAGAAGACATATTTGTCGCAGACTTCATCTTGAATGGCTTCAAAGATACCATTAAGAGTTATCTCCCCTTGCTAATCCCATCACCGTTATTTGAACATTTGAATATTAGGATTATCTAGAGGCAGTTTTCAAGAATTGGTTTTCTGTATTCACGTCCAGAGTTCAATGGGGTATGCCTAATGTGCATTGAGCACCTCCAAGTGGTAGGTGTAGGCATACCGGTATATTTAATATTGTATATGATTGACGATGTTGTAATAGTTGAACAACCATGGTTAGAATTTGGCATCTGCAGGAATACACGTCTCATTTGATGTAGCCAAGTGTTATTTAAAATGTGCCTACTGCATGGTTTCGGCTGTCAGTAGAGTGTTTGATTCAGACTCGGGTTCGAATCCCAGGATCGGTATGGTCCTGTTATAAGCGAACCAGCATACTCTCTACGGCTCGGTGAGGTCAGACTGAAATATCTGACCTCATTCAGACTATCAAAGACCACACGTAGTCATATTAATCTTCAGAAACCGCTAATCTCGTTCATTATTACTGTTTTGTGTTACATGTATTGGAGACCGAACAGACATGATTAGAATTACTATTACCTCCCCTTCATTGCACTAGGCTTCCTCCGCGACGTGTAATTAAAACATCGTAATTAATTCAATATTTGAAAACCAACATCGTTATAATTGATTAATGAAATAAATTAATTGAATATTTTCACTGGTTTAACGAGCAACGCCTGCTTTGATAGTGAATCACCCCATGTCCGTAGCATAACATATCTGTATCATACCATGTCCGTATCATACCATGTACGTATCATAACATATCTGTATCATACCATGTCTGTATCATACCATGTCCGTATCATATCATGTCCGTATCATAACATATCTGTATCATACCATGTCTGTATCATACCATGTCTGTATCATACCATGTCCGTATCATACCATGTCCGTATCATACCATGTCCGTATCATAACATATCTGTATCATACCATGTCTGTCTTGAATATTTGAATCTAAACGATGAGCATACGTGTGTGCCCTTGCCTATAAATCAATACATTTTATATAATTTAATTAAATTAAATTTCCTACATTAATATAGTATCTCAAATAGATATTCTTAGTCAAATATCTTGTGAAAAGAAATCTTTGAATATTGAACCAACAAATTTAAGAATATTCTCTATCTACTCCTGTACTGGGTTTCGTCTATTTATACTGTACATATATTTACAATCATTATTATTATGTCTATATTCTAATGTATTGCACCGCTTGACACATAAACCCGTTATCGCTTCATTTCCATAAGGAACCAAGTCGCATTTCGTGCATTTTTGTCGGGGTGTCACTTAAACTGTTTTCCTTGTCAATTTCAGTTTGTGTCTTTGTATGTCTCTGCGACTACGGTTTAACCAGATCAAGGATCGACAAGATCACTTTTCTAATCAAACAGACTTGGGCTGAAGTAGAGACTGTGTGGCACCTACCCACTACTCAGGCAATAATCTTAACACATAGGTCTACTCGTAACATCGTAACCACATTTCACCCGTTGAGCAGGAAACGAAGGTCCGCTAGTATTTATTTATTTTATTTTTTAATTTGTTATTGCAATCTTCATAAACTTTGTCTTTAAAAGAGGAATTTTAGTAAAATGTCCGTCTCAATCTCCAAAACATTAGTTTTAAACAATGATGTTTAAAACTAATGTTTGGGAGATGGCCATATAAGCATTTTACTAAAATTATATATTGAATCTATCCGTTGTAATTATAAAAATGTTGTGTTAAATACCCATAACCATGCACGTGTATGCGTATAAGCTGTTAGCTTGTTTACCAATCCTCATTCAGCATAATTATCTCTGAATACAAATATGTTTAAGTCGTGTGGACTATTATGATCTCAACGTCTACCTAGCGTATTACAATAGAAAGCTGAACATGTCGTAGACGTCTAGTCAATTAAGAGGACATGCAATTAATACTCATGTAATTTCCTTTCACAAATCCAATATTTTGTTCTATTGCTAAATCTCTACAACATTATGTGGGCTATATACTATACCTATCTTATACGAGATAATATTAAAACGTAATAGAATTAAGAGAAAATTAATGAACCATAATATGTTCTATAATAATACACGACCATTCCAACCTTGGAAGATTGACACCAACACTCCGGGGTTACAACACTATACGGAATCTTCTTAAACTTGCAAATTGATATTTGATATTTTCTATTCACTTAATTCACGTAGAGTTTTACTTCCATAATTATGTATTTCCACATGATTAAATTAGAACACCACATAATTCAATATCTAATTGTTCGTACTCAAAAACTGAACTCTCAAAGCCTTACATTAGACTACCTTGGAGGGGTAGGGATAATATATACTCCTTTCATCATCTGGAAGCAAGTTGGACGACTGTTCGTAATATACAACAGCAGTGTGAGGAGTTGACATGTATATCGCTCCCTTCTTCATAGCTGTACAGGACTGTCATTCTTCTAGTATCTATTTTCCTTTACTTTGTATTTTCGTCGCTCCGGTAAATAAACGAAAAGAAGCGACAAACATGGACAATGGATATCGAATTTCGCGATAAACTTGAAGCGTTAGTCATGCTTTGAACACATGCAGAATACTTTCCTGTAGATGGACGTTACGCAAAGAGTTTAGTAACTTACGACAATTTTACTTTTCCATATTAACCCTCTCCATTCGGAAGGCAACCGAGATGCCCAAAAGAGCTATGATTGTGCCTAATCAGTGAGAGGGTTAATGTAGAAAGTATTAATTACGGTCAAGAAATAACTGGAAATTATCATTCATTTAATCCAGTTAATGCACGGTGTTTTGAATGCAATTCTCTCATTGCGTAGTCGGGTGTTTTGAGTAAAACTTATTTGTAAATCGGGTTCCTGAATTTACGAGTCGTGTGGGATACAACCACGAAATTCCATGTCATGATACTAGTGTTTATAAACGTTGTTTCTTTTGTCACATAAATACCCGTCTACGTTGCATATTGGTAGCAAGAATTGTCGATTGTTGACAGATTTACTGTTCCTTGTAGTACACGCAGGGTTCCTTGTCTTGTTATGCTGGCTTAATTTCATTCCAATTTCGTCCATTATTATACCGTATGGATATTTCACTGTTTTTTTCATGTAATGATAGTGTAACATATAATTACAGTCCACTTGAATAAGTAGAATATCAAATTATCCACAGGTCTATATGACAGAGAAGCTTTCTAAAGTATTGTCTACTCTATACTAATATTCTTAAAACAAATATCACAATTTTTGCATTTTAACAAATATGAGTAAACACGTTTAGAGACCAAATTCCAGAAACTTTCGGTAACAGTTTAATTAATATCACATAAAATAAGTCTCG
>JAUTBZ010151426.1:0-11693 GCA_032361785.1 Lepetodrilus galriftensis
AGTACACGACAGTACTCTAGTACTCGGCAGTATTTCAGTACACGACAGTACTCTAGTACTCGGCAGTATTTCAGTACCCAGCCTTGAAGTCCATCACAAATCAGGTACTGCCGGGTATAACTGGTACATTAAGGTGGTGCTCGTTTGCAAATACAATATACACATGTACATAGCATGTCACAATCAGTAGTACACAGGCCTTCCTATCTATCGGCTGTGCTGTACGTACTTCTATTTTCTTTTTTTATCTATTACTGATCCTCAGAACAATTCAAACGAATTATGTTACAGTGTTACAATAGCGTACTAGTATTCAGGTAAACATATGCTGTAGTGATGCACTGTATGATGAGTGTATGCGTGTACAAGCTAAAGTTATTGTGTATTTCTAGAGTAACCGTGTTGTAGCACCACTCCAGCAACAGTTTCTCATCATAGATCGTTCCAGACTCTGATAAACAAGACCACATTTCACATTGTTTAGAGGAATATTCTGTCTTAAATTTCCATCAGTTTTCGGTGACAGTTTTTTCATGATATCGACATACAATCCCTCTCAATAGGAAAAGTATTGTTTAGATGAAATACTATGTTATGCTGGACGTATTAATCCGTCTTCCCTGCACGCGGTTCCTGGTGGCTCTGCAGCGCACACTAGCCGCCATTTTGAAAAGTGTGTATTGTTGGTTTGCTGTTTGTGTTGATATGCTTGCTGAAATACTGACCAGTCAATCTGACGAGTTGACGTTACCTGGTCATCATACACGTCAAAACAAACAACGACGTCATTGAGATAGACATGATATATAATAGCTAAGCTTGTTTTCTTTTCTATATCGCCTGCAGTGTGAAGTGTTGATATCACACGACGTAAAAGATTCATGTTTCCTTTGGAGAAAAAAAAAGGAGTTAATATTTAACAAGATAGATATGGATATTACATCTTTTCAATTATTTCATCGATCCAAATGTTGTAAAGAAAATATTTCTTTTGAAACACGACCCATAATATATATAATAGATATTACCGAATAGTATGCGTATATTGATCACAATTATGACACCAGTATTTAAATAGTCAGTTCCGTTTGTCTCTGAGAGATTTAATTTAGTGGAAGCATGTTACATGGTGTCATGTGGAATTATTAATTTCGCGGTATATCGACTCACGTGCATGAAGAATAATAAATTTAATGTAAATAAACATAGAAGCTGCTTTGCAAACATCACTTAATCTCGCCTTTGTTCCGACTATTTTGTTTTGCTCATTGTTTCCGTCGTGTTTTGTGGTGTGCGCATGCATGCGTGGGTGGATATGGTGCAATATAAATGTCCATTTTTATTATTATTGTTTTGTAAGTATTGATAATTAAAGACCAGATCCTGGGAACTATGAAACACGGAACAGATCACTGAGTGATAGCAGGGGATTCGCTGAGACTTGTAGAATCCATTGTATGCAACATTATCTCTGTCGATTGGTTGGAGCAGATACAGTAGATAATATAATATTCAAAACTGTGGCATGTATCAAAGAGATCGGCGAATTGTCTGTATCGAGAGAGAGCTTCTAATTAAGTTTGTATGATTCAATAGACTTACTATGTGTGACGTCAGGACTGCTCTGCGTGGTTTGTCTGCATAGATAGATGCACCATCTGGGGGCGGTGGTGGCAGAAATTTGCAATTTAATGATGAAAAGTGAAGTTTATCGACCGCTAATCTGGCTATAAAACTCTGGATAACAGTAGTTTGTGACACGTGTGGGGGTCGGCGCGCCGAGCGAACTGTGTCGAGGGTGGGGTGGGGTGAGGTAGGGTGAGGTGGGACAGATACTACGGTCAGGTTACTCCATGTAAGGTCCACCACACAGACCTCGTCAAGCTACGATATGTTGATGACATGGATGAATTGTCTGTATTGTTCTCATGCATAGTCAATAGTGCTGTCCAACCCGAGTGAGTATGATACATAGATATGAAATCATATTAAAACCCATGGAACCGTCAATGTTGACATCCATGTTAAACTGTGTTCTTGAAGTAATATTAAGGATGCAGGAGATTAGACCAGTCAGTGTTGCAAGGACATTCCTACAGACGTACCAGCCACGTCGATGTCCAGACTGCTCGTGTCCATTCATCGAGGACATTCAGAAAATGATCGATTCTTGACGTCAATAATTTCTCTGCATTAGTGGTCGGAGTACAGAAGATTTCGTGGATATTGGACTCGCTCACATCTTATAGACGCGATCCGTGTCCACATACAACCAACTCTCTCATCGTGTCCTTGGCTTCTGTACCAAACCACGCAGCGGATCTTATATACAGCATAAGTCTTATTGTATCACGAAGATCGTCAATGGCCGAATATAATTAAACATAAAATACTATACTAATAGTAATAGTATCGGTAATAGTGGCAGTTCGCAGCACTTAGTTACAGCGGTGATGTAGACCAATGCTGACAGGAATGATGTAGACCAATGCTGACAGGAATGATGTAGACGAATATTGACAGGCATGATGTAGACCAATGCTGACAGGCATGATGTAAACTAGGATGGACTATATTACATGGCACTATGCCATCGTACCGCGTCACAAATCTGATTCTCACATTACTAGTCCTATTTAATGTATCTGTCATGAACACTCTGGATATTTCAGAGGGCAGGAATTTCAGTGACTCCTTTCATATACATATAATAATACCAGTCACATAGATCTGATATATACAACTTTCAACATTGGAGACTGTTATTTTTCTGAGTATAAGGAATTTAACAGTTACCAAAATAATGTGAAATATATCAACAAACCGCCATGTTTTAGAAAACCTACTGATGCTATTTCAGACGTCTTTGCTATACATGTATACATAGATAATATTATTTATTGTAAATGAAGTGCTAATATTCGTACATTAATATTGTTGTCTGATGTTCGGATTAATGTCACAAAACATCTGACAAATATTTCTGTTGCATTTCAGTGAATTTAATCAAATACAATATCTTCATGCACTATCTTTCATCTATTCATAGTATCTGGAGGTGCAATCATGTAGTGTTACCATAAAGATTAACCTAGATACACAAACTCTAGTATAATAATAATTTTACTTGAAACCCAGTACATGTACTATACATGTAAATATTAAAGATTTCCTTGTTTCCTTGTAAACGAAAGAATCGAATATATTACAAAACTTTCTTTTTACAAAACTATATGCCAAGAAGAAAGGCTATTAGCGAGAACATTTCTTATAATTATTATTTTTATTGTCGATAACATTTCTGACAATACTACATATGCTTTCATGGCGATAACAGTTGTAACAATATTACAGTTGTTTTCATTGGTAATAACATTTCTGACAATATTACAATTGTTTTCATTGGCTATAACAATAATATAATTATGACAATATTCCAGTTGAATTAATTGGCGATAACCTGTTTGACAATGGTACAGTTGTTTTTTAAGGCGATAATAATTCTAACAATATTACAGTTGATGTTTTTAACGATTGGCGACAACATTTCTGACAATAGCACTGCCTGTAATAATTATTTATGATATTTCGACCGTATTTTAAAAAATCACAATTTTGACAGACATTTTATTTTAAATATGAATTTCTAGAAAAGTGAATGAACGCGAACTCATGTTTGCACTAAAATAGCAGCATAGATAGATAGATAAATTTAAAGTTCTAAAACTTCAGAACAGGTCAAAGCCGATATTTCTAGAACAATTCATGTTTATACATTTCTTTAACAGCAGCGATATCTATACAATATATTTGCGACGCAGTCTCTCCACAGCAAACTACACAATTTGACATTATAAGTTTATTAAAATGAGATAACATGACGGCAAATGCACCCTGTAGTATAACGGTTAACTGCAACGAACATATTGCACCACAATCGTTCCTTTGTTGTGGTAATACGTTTCTATTTACATACGATCGTAAATGCCACTTAAATGTATTTTATTTAATAGAATCTATATAAAATAATTATAATTTTATTGTTCTGGAAAAGGTATATTAACAATAATATATTATAGATTTCGAAATAAGTATTTGATAAATGTTTTCTAGTAGTATCCATATCAAATTAGGATTCAGTAATAATTATTAGATATATAATTATATTCTAATATTTGCAAATATAATTATCATGATTATAAAACATCCAAACTGGAATTGTTTGTACGTTTATTTATTTTATTATTATTTAGAATACAGACCTCTGCTATATTCAATCTAAATACGGGAGTTGGCTTGTGGTGAAATAAAAGTGTGTCAGAATTTTATCTCAGCATTTAAAAAAAATAGTAATCCATATTGCCGAGTGTTATTCATCAATGCCAAAGGCAAAGCGTCTAAAGCATTCCTTGTACTGACTTCTCACCACTGAAGCACGTCCGTCAAACACAATGAAGACCTTACAGTATGACTGTCTCCATCTCATCTGACGTCATCAATGACAGCGCTTTCCTCTCCTGACTGTCAAATAAATCCAAATACTCCACAAATTACAGAGAGAAAAAAGTCTGCTTTACATTTTATTAAATCACTGAAACAAATAAGCATCAACTTACCAGTAGGACCTAGGACTGCACTGTGCTGTGGTCCTATTACAGCTGCAGCCTCCATTAGGACCGACTAGAAAAACAGTCCACAAAGTCCTAACGTGAAATCCTTGCTGGTGCGGGTCTGTTTCCCAAACCAATACACCAAACCACAGCCCTGACTCACTCAAACAGGCCTGGATCCACGGCAATGGAGGAAACACAGAATGCAAACACACCTAGCGTCGATCTCCGTATAAACATCACGTAACGTGCTTGGCAGCTGAGAAATGTGCCTCTGGAAGAAAAAAAGACCGAATATAGTGAGCCTTTATCTCGCTCCACAGCGGAACGATTCTCTGCTTGTAGGCTGCATGTCAATCCCCTAGTTGCTGTGGTTTGACGAAAGTTGTGACGAGTGTTTCTGGTCGATCCGTCCTCGTCTCCATTACAGCGGACCTCACCCTATCTTTGCTGGGTCGCTGGAGGCATGACCTCGCTGGCCGATGTAGGTCGAATGAAACCTCTCAAGCGAGATGCTTAGTAACCCAATCTCCATCTCCTCCTGGCTGGAATGGGAGCTCGCTGCAATGGCGGACCTCTCTGCCCCAGCAAACAAGCAGACGAGAGGTTCCTCCGCGGCAGACGACAGAAGGGGATGGAGGAAGGGTGGAGCACAGGTCTGGGAATCCTCTTCCACTCGGAGGAACACGCTTTCTCACACGCAGTCAGCATGCATCTCGCTTTACATATCAATTAATGAACGTAATTATGTGCCAGTCTCGTCAGTCGATCTTGGCCCTGGGCCAAGCTGTCTATCATTGCGAGGGGTGGAGCTAAACTGTGACAGGCCATCTATCTGATTCCATACGCCATGAAAGATTGAGGTCACGTCTTGATTGATGTAAAGGTTGCTCCCACGACCTTGACCCTCATATCTACTGGCTTTGTGTACGTTGTCCTGGGACTGTTAGTTTTTACTTCGGAGGTAATCAAGCAATTAGAGAGCGGAAATTTATAGTCTGTAGGTGAGTGCTTCGCATTTCTCTCAATGACTATGTGAAAGCAATAAATTCAATATTCATCTAACACAAGGCGTCACCTGGTTTATCTATTGTTAATTAGCAGAGTGCAGAGATTCCAGATTGCAACGGCTGTAGCTATCCCCGTGGTCAGACGTGAATGAACACGGACATTAGGAGTTGTATTGGCTAGGTATGACGGCAAAGATTGGATGGTCTTGGCATCATCTCTTCCTTCTATTCAAAAGCCTTCCACCTCAAGTCTCACTGTATACGTCTTCAGTCCCTACTGGGGAATGGCGGTGGATGGTCTTCGTTGAGAGATCCGAGAGTGACGACGTATCACCAGTTGACGCAGTAGAAATAGGGTTGTATATTGTGTCAAGTTACGTGTATTACAATAAGCCATCGCAGTTTTCCTGTGTCTATTTTGAGCCAATTGTCCTCCGCATGATGTTTGACCAGATATAGAAATGAATGTCCTGTTCATGTGTAGCATACAAGAACTTGATTAGTTTCATTTTCATAGTAGTACCACTGCATGAAACAGTAGGGATTGACTACCATGTGAAGAATTCGTCAGTTATAGGACGCCGTGAGATAACATTCAGAACAAACAAAAAGACGTACCACACTTACGTTCCAGTGTCGCTAGTTAAAGTAAAAGGTTAATATTTCCATTATATTTCAAGCTACCAAGAATATATTTTTAAAATCAATTTCAATTTCAATTCACATACTAGAAAATTGCCAATGAAGTTGAACTTAAAAATAAATCAATTCAGAGATACTCGTCAATCACCCTGTCACTCGTGTTTGGAAAATAATAGGAAAATGACAGTAGTATTGCCGTTCATTTCCATATTGATTTGTCCCTTTATCTCGCTCCTAATCAAAGAACCATCAAACGTCAGTTGATAATCGTTTAAAACATTTTTTAACATAATTATTTTAGTTGTAACACATTTACTGTTGTTGCTATATCTTTCGAAAATGATGTTTATATATTGGAATATTTTTAAAGTTTCGTCAAAAACGTTAATGAAAGAGAGTACTGCCCTACGAGTTCTCTATTGGTAATGATTTGTCTTCAGATCGATTTTCAGACCATTAGTAGGCATCTGATAAGAATTGATTTTCTATCATTTTTGCTTTGTTGATATTTTTCTGTAGTACTGTGATTTTGCACCGAGGAAAGGCACGTCATACAGGATACTAGTATAATAGTATTCAGTCTATAGATAAATGCGAACGTGCGACTTGTAAGTATTTTATTTATAATTCAGTGACAATATTGCACATATAAAATTGTAAATAGTATCCTTAAAATAATTATATGTATGCTTTTAAAACTAAAGATTGTTTCGCTGTAATTATTTTGAGCGTTTTATATTGTAAAAATGTGAAATTCGTCTCACCACCAAGACTGTCTACATTAAGCTAATTAGTCATGTTTAGGCCTCTGAATAATTACTAGTAATTATCAATTATAAATATTATGTATATAAAGGCATTGCTAGGACTTTATAATTGAGCGAGGTAAGTTTCCAAGATGTATATATTTTATGTTTGAAATATGGGGTATGCAGCAAATGTTTATTTATTTATTATTATTATCACTATTATTATTATTATTATTATTATTATTATTATTATTATTATTATTATTATTATCACTATTATCACTATTATCATTATTATTATTATTATTATTATTATTATCACTATTATTATTATTATTATTATTATTATTATTATCATTATTATTATTATCATTATCATTATTATTATTATCATTATCATTATTATTATTATTATTATTATTATTATTATTATTATTAATCGACAGGTGTAAGTTTCAGTTCTGAAAACAGATATCATATATAATACATTATATATACAATGTATAGTTTCGAAATTATCGAGCATTCGAACATGAAATTAATTTGTTGTTATATTAATGTCTATTGTTTTAACATAATTGCTCATTTTATGAGATTATATATTCCAGTAATATTCTCAAAACATTACGTGTGTTGATTACTTTTATTAATTCATCATATGTTTTCAAGAAACCCATGTCTGTTTCAGAAGTTGAACGAATTAAATATAGTTTATCAGTGTATATATTAGTACGAAACAACTAACTTCCTTCAATCTCGGGGATTTGTCCGTGGATATTGAAGGGATCGTTTGATGTTAGGCTTCAGTTGGAAAGTCCGACATATCTATTCGAACAATCTCATCTTTCATCTAACATTAACGGAGAGTTACGCTGACATTCTAATCCACAAATGTACACAAACTATTTATAACATCAGCTCATGCAGCACAGGCCAACATGACATAGTGCCACTATAGTATATCGTAACATGACATAGTGCCACTAGTATATCGTGACATACATAGTAAAACTAGTATTTCGCGTATCGTGACATGACATAGAGCGCCACTAGTATATCGTAACATGACATAGTGACACTAGTATATCGTGACATACATAGTAAAACTAGTATATCATGACATGACATAGAGCGCCACTAGTATATCGTAACATGACATAGTGCCACTAGTATATCGTAACATTACATAGTGCCATTAGTATATCGTAACATGACATGTTGGCACTAGTATATCGTGACATGACATGGTGGCACTAGTATATCGTAACATGACATAGTGAAACTAGTATATCGTAACATGACATAGTGCCACTAGTATATCGTAACATGACATAGTGCCACTAGTATATCGTAATATGACATACCGGTAGTGCCACTAGTATATCGTGACATGATCAGAGCATACGCTGACACACATAAGTCCAGAGAATCGCATATTTCACACATAACTGCCTACTGAGAGAAACATCGGTGTACAAGAATTGTTTTAGTATTTCAACTTAACCGCAGTTATATTTATTTATCATCATGGTTTGACAAAATTCGCCATCTACTGTACATAGAGAGATTTCAGCTCGCAATCTACTGTACATATGTTTTAAAACTGGTGCGTGCAATAAAACATTTCCAGTTGTCCGAAAATAGATCGATTTGATTCCCACAAATAATTCAAATTTCTTCTTTTTTTTTCGGAGTAATTTACGATCTTGGATTGAGTGCGAGTATGTCAGTTTATTAAGCACGAGCACCGACATCGTCTCGTATTTCATTACTAGTATACTAGTGTTGTATTTAGAGGACTTGTATATCTACCTCTATTCACATGTGTTGTAAATAATAATTCCGTAACTACTAATTTGATACAGCTGTATGCTACAAGCTAGTTAAATGAATTGCAATAGTATGTTTGAGGATAGCCTATATGTATGTAGTTACGTAAATATTATAATACCAACAATAACCAGTTCTATATGTGTGTAGAGCTGTACAACTGTAACTGTAAAACTGTAGCTGTAAAACTGAAGTATAATTTATGTATATGTCTCACATTTAACTATGCCAGCGATAGTCAGCTATACCGAGCTCTGATATAGTATATACATGTACCCGCTATTTACTGTATATAATGTATATTTTTAAATGTTCCAAGCAATGGAGTCCTCATTTTGATACTCAATATACATATAGTTATTTTACGCAACATCAAAGAGGCTCCATCCAATAATTTATGGAGTTCTTCAAGCTCAGTGACTGGCAAATAGGAAAATGTCATCAATTGGAGCGTAAAGTGAAGTGGAGAAGAATCCCCTCCTACAAGACTTATAGTTAGCTCGTGTGACGCTCTGGACAATTATATTTGCGAGGTACATCATATTCTTGATTAATTAACGTGCAAGTACATTTATTTACTTATTTATTTATTTATTTATTGTGTAATTACATGGCGTGGTAGGTGGTTGAGTGGGATGCAGATGGGTGTGAGTGGGGGAGCGATTTGACGGAGGTGTGATCAAGCATTGTCTTTTAAGAGAGAATTGTGATAAAGATACCAAAATATAGAACCAGAATTTGTATGCGCATGTGGAAACATTTAAAATTTCTCAAGGAAGCAGTTACCCCATTTCTTTTTATGAAAACACTGTCATAGTTATCAGTTACCGTCAGATAAATATCAGTAATTAATGTGATCTGATTCAGTTCAGCAATACTTACTATTCTGCTTGCACGCTATGTGACATTTACCTTAGTTATGTGACAGCGCGAGAAGACGGAGCAGCATCGTGGTCGAGGTTCAGATTAGGATGCCCTGACAGATGACCAGAAGCTGATGGCATCACGTGGGACAGATTAGTCCACCCACACCCACACCACCGAGACTGTCATCAGCTACAGTCAGAGGGCTGGCTGTCATACCCATGTATCACTTACATCCACACAGTACTTTAACCATATCATACAGAATACCTACTCATGAGTAAACGGGCTAGCCATGGAGTTGAGCGTAATATACACGCGCATATTATTATAGTAAGTATTATTAGTATTATTGTATTCATAATAATCAGCATTACTCTATACTATACATCAAAAGTCACTGACAACCATCTAATAATTTAACTATAGTCTGTCTAACACCTTGTTCTCACACAAATATTCCTATTTAAACACAAATATTCCTATTTAAATATATATATATATATTTAAATATCGCATGTGCAATATATAGAACGACAAGTAACTAAACACATAGATAGCTGCATAGATATACGGAGCAGATACAGAGGTAGATTCAAATACATGTACAGTGTATATGCCGTAGGTAGATCTCACTGACACGGACACTGCCATACTCTATAAACTACCCCACACCGTCGTCGTCCATCATCCACTCACGGCTACCAATCGGTCCACTCATCTGCAGCAGCGTCGTATTTCAAATGACTCGCTTAATGTTTGTGTAATATGAACTTATAATGAAAAAGTTATTACTGGTTGCTACTGGTATATATGGCCGTGCTATGTTCATAGCTAGTCACCTGATTGGTCAGTTGCCAATACATCACAGATATGCCCTGGTCTTGGGTTCCGATACCGATACCTACTTGAAAGAAGATGTACATCTATAAAATATGTAAATGTGTACGTACCAAAGAGTGCTCAGATTGCGGGGCTTGGGTTGTAAAGTATATAGTTGACATGTAGATATCGGTGTGTAGTCGAAAGGTCTTTTGTTACTTCGCAGTAATGTATGGGCTAGCCAAACAACACCGAAAATCCATGCATTTTTAAAGAATGCGATATAGAAATACGATTACCTTTAAAGACACCGGTATTCAGGGTTTACGTCAATTTATTAGTCATTTAGTCCTAACATATAGCCATCAATACTCGTAGATAATGTTGTATAGAAAGTAGAATGCAGCACGACGACAATCCTGTATATTGAGATCACACTATTAATAATACACGTAGGCCACAGATAGAGTATTATAAAGGCAAACACACAATATTTTATGACATACCTTTAGCAACAGTATATTGAGGGAAATTCGCCTTAATGCAACTATAAACAGTATAATATAAGTTAGCAGAAATACGGACACCATTTAAAATATACCGGTACCGTATGAATTGTATTGAGGCAAAGACAGGATTGGTGATCACATATCGTTAGTCGATTGTAGACATACCATTGTTGATGTGACGGTAGACAATCTACTTTATGTGACATTCTTGTGGACCCTCGGTAAATAAGTCAAGAAAACGGAATGCTGTTTGTTCACTACGTAAAAATGAAATGCAGTGATTGGTTTGTAAGGTTAGTAACGTGTATGGAATCCCCCTGCAGACATACACTGCAGACATACACTGCACACACACTGCAGACATACACTGCACACATACACTGCAGACATACACTGCAGACATACACTGCAGACTGCAGACATACACTGCAGACGACTGTTGTAGTTGATCACCTATACAGTATATATGTTACAGTTAATCTGTATAATCAGGTAATGTGTATAATACCTGATTTTTCAATTGAATTTCAGTTCACTAAGTCAATTTTAAAAAACGCCTGAAATTTCAAAATGATTCCCTTTAATTGTCAGATAGAATGGCATGAGTTTGATGAAATAAAATGAAGATAATATGTACATTTGTATAGGCATTCATAC